>LN483849.1:0-58594 GCA_900002565.1 Culicoides sonorensis
ACATTCTTAGCTAAATATGAATGTTTAAATATTAAGTAAAAATTCAATGATCTAACTCTTGGACAATTGCTTCGAAACCCTAAAATTAGATTACAATTTACCAAAACCTTACACAAAATCCTATGATGAAGACAGAAACAAGAATCAAAATTGTGCTCAAAGTTCCAACAGCTTGTAAAAACTTAATTTTTTCATCTTCAAACAACGTGTTGATATCAACTTTTAACTCAATCAAAGCTTTTTCAAACAATTCACGATTTTTTCCTTGTATTTTCTTTTCAGATTTAATTAAAATAAAAAACTGATATGGTGAATCGAAAATATCATTATCACAAAGATACATTATGATAAATTCATTGTCAGGTGCCATCATAAACTTAAAATTTATAGCAGCATCATTTGACTGCCCCAATATTTTACATTCCAGAGTATCAATGTATTTTTTTTCAACTTTTTTAGATGACAACTCACGCTTGGC
The DNA here is from genome assembly GCA_900002565.1 of Culicoides sonorensis. NCBI lineage: Eukaryota > Metazoa > Arthropoda > Insecta > Diptera > Ceratopogonidae > Culicoides > Culicoides sonorensis. The sequence continues at coordinate 479 of LN483849.1, forward strand.
CATGCAGTACATTTCAAATTGGGGACTTACGTGACAAATGTAATAAAAGTAAATGGTATCATAGGTGATTGGTTCACTTTGCATAAAGGTAAATTTTGTTGGATAAGACACATTTTTGAGTAATTCGTCTCTTATTCTGTAGGATATCAAATTTAATTTTAAATATTTAGTTGATGCATTTTTAGTATTGAATGGGAGTCGATGAGCTGGAAGTTGTGGACAGAACTCACAATTAATATCATAAATTATGATGATGAAAAATAATGAAATCTGTAAAATTTTTGACATTGTTGTTTCTGGTCAATAGTTTCAACTGTGTCTCAATTAAGGAAATCCATTAATTTTATATATAAAACGTGCGAATCCCAGTGGACTAAGTTAAATTTAATCATTTCAAAATCGTTTCAATTACCTGTAAAAAAGGGTTTTCAGAAATTTTCTTAGAAAGCTAAAAGTAAAACCGGTTTCTTTATGTTCTGAGATCCTCAAGATTTTGAAGGTTATCGACTAAAATTGATTTTGAAATTTATGGAAGATTTAAGAATTTTTGAGGAATAAGCAATATTTCGCAAGTCAAGCCCCCGGGTATAGACACTTTGTTGGAATTTTATTATTCTTGCAGTATCTACGCGGTGGAGCCTTTTTCATATCTATCTAAAGTATTTTAACCCTTTCAGACCTGAGCTCAAACCTGAGGACCTAGAATTTTTTTGCATGTAATTTCTCACTAATATGGTTTAGAAGGTGTCAAATTATTTTAACAGATTTTTTGTAGTTATCCTTGATCCATAAACAAAATGTCCAATATATTGGACATGGAGACTCAAAGGTTGCTGTACAATATATTGAAATTCAGTATTCAACGGATTTGGGTTTATAAATTCAATGAAAAAGCTTACAAAATTTATGTCTATTTTAATATAAGGATATTAATTTATATCTTTTTATCGGAAAACATTTTTTTTCTTCGGCATATGAACCAACAGTTGCAACCTTTGGGTCCCGATGTCCAATATATTGGACAAAGGACCGAAAGGGTTAAGCCAACATTTGAAAGCATGTCCATTTCTGAACTATACCTGAAATGTTCGTAAGGGTCCGTGAGGCCCCACCGATATTGTTAAGTGTTAATAGCTTTTTCATCATAAAACACTTTCGATAAATTGAGTTTCATTTCCATTAACAATTCATATCTATTTCAATTACTCACTAAAAATAATGATAATACTAATAATAATAATGATTAAATCCCAGATGAGTTGATTTCATAACAAATAAACAACAAAATATCATTTGACGCAATCATTCTCCTAAAATAAATGCATAAAGTATCATTATTATTCATAAAAATAAGAGAACGAGCGGAAAATACAAACATTTTAATGTGACATCGAGTATGACAAGCAGTCACATAGGAGTTGTCTGATATTGTCTGTCGCTTATTGCACTTTTTTCTATATGAAAAAAAAAAATTAAAATTTTAAAAGAAGAAATTCTTCCTTCCAAAGAAGTATCACACAATTGCAGTGAATAATTAACAATATTTAGATATTAAATTAAATTATCTACTAAAAGTATCAACTTATTCCAAATGATTAGAATTATACAATATCATACCTTAAATTGATTGCATACATAATTTTAATGGTAATTCAATACAGTTACGTTTAATTGAATCAATTGTTTAAAGTCAACCGAAATTTGAATAATCAATTGATTAGAGAGAGTGAATAAACCTTTTGTTTAGGGCATTAAATTAATGCAAATTTTCATAAAAAAGGACACATTCCTAAAATAATTAACGTAATGTTATTTAAATTTAATTGAAGTTAAAGTTATATTTACAAATATTAACTTAAAAAAAAAAGTTAAAAAAAAAGTTTCAAGTGTCTTGTCAGTAAATTTGCACTAAAATTTTGTGAATTGAGAAAAACAAACAAAAACTCAACTTAATTTTGTATTTAAGTTTGACAGAGACATCGCGAATCTAATTTTAATGATTTAATTAAAAGTTTTTCTTATTTTTTTTGTCTTATTCGTCACCCCACTTCAACTGTGAACTGTGAGTGATAAATAAAAAAAAATAAATACCATAAATGGAAAATGGTAAAAAAAATTATTTAAATAATTTTTCTGTGCTTAAATTTTCCTCTTAATATGAAGTATATTGACTATTTTCTTGTGCACTTTAAAATAAATATACACGATTACAGACGTTTTGCTCACAGACAGTATAGGCAAAATCAGATCAGATCAGATTGGTAGGGCGGCTATTAAGCCTACACTCAGGCCATCAGTCGAGCCCATTGTGCATACTCATTACCATCATCCGAGGGCGATGGCTTTTATCCTGTCATCTCAAGCAGTCGCCACCTTTATCTTTAACTCAAATTGAGTAGCCGTAAAAAGGGACATCTGAGTTTGTAAAGTTTAATGGCCGGAACGAGAATCGACCTGCCAACCTTAAGATTGATAATCCAACACGCTAACCCCGACAACCTTCCCGTCATCACCAACGAATGCACTTAAGTTTTTGATTAATGATTAAAGTTTCTCAAATTTTTATGGTATCTAAGTAGTAAGAGATAAAAAAGCATAAGAAAATTGAAAATAAAAAAAATATATTCAACTTCCTTCAAAGAAGCAAAGTAGTGCTTAGAAAATTAATTAACCATTTAATTGACCATCTTTTCAAACTTTAGGGTACTTCAAAGCCAATTCATTCATTCAAAATCATAATCCATAATTTTATCTTATAATTAATTGACTTCAATTTTATTGTTATTTTTTTAATAAATTTTTCATTAAAATTTTCATCCATATAGATCAAAGCTTTCAAGTCACAAATAAATCATCAAAAGACACCACTTTCAATTTAAACTTTCATCATCAAAACTTGCATTATGCCGAATAAGGCTTTCAAAACGCACACAGAACAAGAATTCAATTAATAAATTTTAAGATATAGTGATTTCAGTGTCTTACATTTTCATATAAAGGAAGGAATGGCATTATTTGTAACCGTCTTAAAAGATATTTGTCTGAAAATAATATGAAATTATACAAAGTTTTTTTTTGTTTTCTGTTACATATAAAATTATTTCTTATTATTATTATTATTTTAACACACATTCACATTTTATATGTAACATGAAAGTAATTTAAACTACTTACTCACACTCACAGGTAAGGTTAACATTGTCTTATAAAAAGAAAATTGACTTAAAATATGGTTGACTGCAGTATTCATTCTATTAAAAATTTGTTATAGTTGAATGTGTGTATGTGTAAGGAACTTGGAAAATAAATTGCGACCAAAAGTTTGTGGGAAAATAAAATTAATGATCAAGCATAAGTTTTTCCATGTGTTTAGATGTAAAAGTATATGTGGGTTATAACAACTTGAAACAATCAGTATGAAAAATTTTATTATGTCTTGAGCTTTTATTGTAATTAACTTTTCATTTAACTTACAGAAAAAAAAAATAATAATTAAACATTTTGATTGTTTTCAATGTGATTTATGAATGCATCATTTTAATTATGAAATTTATGTGGATTTTGAAAAGTGACATCAAGAAAATCGTGAGTATAATTTTACAACTAAATCAGTTCCTTTAATGTTTTTTTGTAATTTCAGATATTGGAGTAAACTCACCACAGCGACTTTACTTGACGTTCTGAACTGGTTAAATTACTCGATGCTAAGATAAGTATTGAATAGATTTTTTTGGGATTCTACGGTGCAGTGTTTAGCGTGTTGGACTATCAATCTTAAGGTGGGCAATTCGATTCTCGATCAGGTCATTAAACTTCACAATGGCAAATTTCCCTTTTTCCGGCGACTCAATTTGATTTAAAGGCTAGATAAAGGTGAGCATTTTTATTTTTATAATTCAAGTCATTCAATTTTAACAAATTTTTGTAGAAGGTTGATTTAAGTTAAATAGCTGAGTTTTAAAAAACAACAACAAAAAATAATTTGATTCTGAGTCTTTTTAACATCAGGACGTTAGTAATGTGGATTTAAAACTATAACAGTTAGAATACAAATGCATGTGCATGAGGGTGTTTAATTCTTTTTTATTAGAAATTTTCAATTGGAACGAGGTTAAATCAAAACAAAATCAATTCTTCTACAATATTGCTGAATACACCAAATTCCGATCTCATATTAAAGTAATGAGCAAACTCAATTTCAAATATGGATAAAATGATCACATCAATGAACCCGACTGATGACCTGAGTGAAATCTGATCAAATTGAGAAAGTCAGCAGATGATCAGGAACATTTTATACTATCAAAATCTGTGCGTCGGACTCGTTGCCGTGCATCGAAATCGAATATACTAACATATCCATTATACGAAGACTTCTTGACAACAGTCACTGAAACAGTAGATCAAAATGCGATCATGTCCAATAAGAAGTGCTACGAAACGATAGCGCTGTCGGAAATTAATTGGATTGAAGATTCCCGATTTCGAAGAATTTTTCAGGCACAGTGACTTTGAATCGTCATCTTATTTCTTTCATAAAAATGCTCCATATTGCTTAGTCTCATTTTAATTATATTTTTTCTTCAATTAATGAAACATCAACACAGTAAGAAAAACTTTATCATTATCATTATATTTAGTCATAAAACCATACAAATTACTACTTTTGTTATTATTTTTTTTTTCTCCAATACAAAAGTTTAAAGTATTAATAAAAGTTTCAGTTTTCTATCATCAAAAACTTATTGATAAGAGAAAAACTGCACTTGAAACAATAAAACAATGAAAAAAAAGTGAAAGGAAAACAAGGAAATAATAATTTTTCTTCTGCTTTTATTGTTGAACTGCTAAGATTCAAGTATAACAAAACAAATTATCGAATCGTCAATGTTTTTCTTTATCGAAAGTTTTATTTTTGTTCTCTCATTGTTTCTATTAGTTTTATCTTTAATTAAAGTAAGTCATATGAAAAATTAGTTTTATACAAGTTTCTGATATGGTTCAACCTTGAATTGCGCAGAGTTTGGATTTAAAATGACATGAATTTGATGATGTTTCTTCATTTTGACCCCAAATTTTATGGACATGTCAATTCAAATTCAAAAAAACTCATATTGAAATCAGAAATTTCACTGTAAAATTAATTCAAAATATTCCAATTTTTTTTATTCAATCCATTTCATGTAAAGATTTTCTCTTTTAAATAAATCCATTTATTTTTTTCCTTGCATCATCAACATGAAACGTCTTCATGCCATTTTTTGTCTCCCTCTTGATGTTTATTCATCCTTATGATCCAATTTAAAGGTATCTCTGTCTTTAAATGTGCAGACACTAACGAATTATAGCACATTTACAATAAAAAAAGAAATTGCCTTAGTACAATTTTCTCATTCCAAAAAAAAAATAAATTGTATTGAAATAAAAGACAAGACACAATAAATAAAGGCTGTTGCATTTTCCTTGAGAAAAGCTGAGAAAATATACGATAAATTTTCTATAAATCTTCTTTAAAAGTAAATTGACGACGTATTTCGATGCAAAAAAAAATGTACAATATTGATTACGGTTTTTTTGCTTCCTCATTTTTTTTCGTAGTGAAATAACGTTTGAAGATGACATGAAAAAATATGTGAATTTAGGGGATTTATAGTATTATTCGATTTGATGCTACTTGATCCAATATTGCATCGATTTGTCATCTGACTGTGAAATATATAGAAAAATCAGTCAAATTCGTTTACCTCTACAGTGAAAGTCAAAGAAATCGATTTTTGTTAAATTCTGTTATTTCCTTAAAATAAAATTTCGATACAAAAATAAATAAGTGAATTGCAATCAAAATCAACATCACTAAATAATCATAATTTATGGGACTATTTTAATTTTATTGAGGTAGTATATTGAATGTAAGTCTCCTCTTTTATTTATTATAAGACATTTTAACTCCCTTTTTTTCGATATTTTAAATCAAATTCTTAGACAAAATCCAATGTAAATAATGCAACAGTCACGCTTCAAGTCTCCCCTTCCCTTAATATTTTCTTTTAGGTATTGCAAGGAAAAAGAGCAATTTAAGAAGAAATGTCCCCTTCTGTTCTTCACTCAATATAATAATAAACTTCGATATATAGGGTTTCGGAGCAATTGTCCAAGAGTTAGATCATTGAATTTTTACTTAATATAAAATTAATTAATATTTAAACATTCATATTTAGCTAAGAATGTTTTAAAAATCATTGTATTTACTAATTTTGATCTTGTTCTTTCAAATTCTGCAATTGATAGACGAAAAAAATAAGCAGAACTTGATAAAATATTGAATTTAAAAATTCATTTGATTTAATAGTTATTGGACAATTATTCTATTGGCTAGGACAGTAAATTAGTTTCGGGACAGTCAATTTAAATACATATTTAATGGAAATATCATTATTTTCATCAATTAATTTTTTAGTTAATTATGTTTACTTTTGATTTCAATTAATAATATTTTTTAAAATCTTAATTTTTCTTGACATTTTTGAATTTATAAATTTGCCATTTTTCATCACATAAACACAATCAAATTTATTGTCCGGCCATATTCAAACACGACAAAATGTTCTGTTCAAAAACATATGTTTTTTGTATCTATACACATACGATAAAATTTTGTCCACGCAACTGATTATTGTGCGTCTCATAATATGTATTTGAAATGAATTTTTGTTTTACTTATTTTGTTATAAAAAATGTGAATTAATTACAAAATATTATATCAAATCAAAAGTTAAGAGTCTAAATAACTCAAATATGTAAAAATAACAATATAAACATTAAAAAATGCCTTTATTTATTTAAGTTGAAAATAACGAAGAACAGCCATTTTCTTATTATGATGCAGAGAGGTGAACATTATTTTTTTCTTTTAAAGAATAAAGTATATTTTTTCACATAAATATCAAAAAAATCTATTTAGTTATGCAGTGCAGATTCTGAATTATCTTTTACAATCTTTATTTCATTAAAAAATATTAATTTTCATTGATAAATTAAAGAAAACTCTTGATGCGTCCTAAAATTGTTCTGTCCCAAAACTAATTTGAAACCCTAATCAAGGACTTTGAACAGAACACAGAAAAAAAAACTTTTTTAATAATAAAAAGAATAATACTGAAGTGTAACTTGTTTTGATTTTTTTTTCTTCTTTTTATTTTCATTGTACAAACATTGTTATTTATTCATTTATTTAGTTTTTATTTACCAAATGTTCCAATGTATGACAGTTAAAGGAAATTCGTATATTTGAATTATGATTATTTTCACATCTCTTATCCCACACTCAATAATAATGATCATAAATGATGTTGTGATATAAAATTGGAATGTAAAATGAGGGAAAGGGGAATTTCAAGGTACGAAAAGTAAACATCTGAAGCCATATCAATGGATAAATAAACAATTTATATGCAACATTAATGTTTTTTTCTGCATCCAAAATCTCCAAAAAGTTCACCCCCATGAAAATGAATAGCATTAAATTTTAGAGAACAAAATTTTAAATGCCTTTTTTTTGATTTTTTACTGTTTGAACATAAATTTTTTTAAAAATAAAATCGAAATTACATCAGTTTCTATCACAAAAACGTGAGTAATCTATCTTGCTCCCTTGTGTGGGGACAAAAATTTAAATGTGATACAATTCCAGATTGAAGAGGGTAGCGAAGTTATGGGACACTGTATTAATTTATATGATAATAATAATAATTTTATTTATTTTATGTTTTTTCCTGTGTGTTTTTTTTTCTCATTTGATTTATGAAATTTAAATTTCCTGTTTAGATTAAATTTATTTAAAAATATTAGAAAAAAACGGTGTCTGAAATCTCATTAAAGTGAATTAAATTTGATATTCTCGCTTTTTATTATTGGATTTCGAGTTAAACGGAAAATGGAGAGTTGGAGTAAATCCCAAAAATGAATTGTCACAACAAAGTATCGCAATGTTTTATCATGATCTGTGTGAGAATTATAACATTTGTTTCTTGTTTTCCTTTTTTTTCTGTAGCAATTTAATTCGATTCTTAGTGCATGTTATTGTTTTATTTTATTTTATTTTATCATGGGTTTGAATTAGCTTTGAAAATGATAAAATTTCATCATTTACTGAATAGAAATAAATTTCACAATAACGAGACGAACATGGAAAATAATAAAAACAGCAATTGTCATTATTTTAAATTATATTTTTTTCTGATCCAGGATGAGCCTGGTTTTAAATGGACATTATTTTGCTCATCGTTTTTCTCATTGTTTGTCATTTCAATCTGAATCTGAGTTCCATTTCCAAATAGAAAATATCCACTTTGCTTAAGTTCAGATACTTTTTCAGTTAGTTCGCTAATGTTCAGATAATCTTTCGATCAGTTCGCTTCTGTTCAGAAACTTTTTCAGTTAGTTCGCTTCTGTTCAGATACTTTTTCAGTTAGTTCACTAATGTTCAGATACTTTTTCAGTTAGTTCATTAATGTTCAGATACTTTTTCAGTTAGTTCGCTAATGTTCAGATAATTTTTCAGTCAGTTCGCTTGTGTTCAGATACTTTTTCAGTTAGTTCGCTTCTGTTCAGATACTTTTTCGATCAGTTCGCTTATGTTCAGATACTTTTTCGGTCAGTTCGCTTGTGTCCAGATACTTTTTCAGTTAGTTCGCTAATGTTCAGATAGTTTTTCAGTTAGTTCGCTTCTGTTCAGATATTTTTTCAGTTAGTTCGCTAATGTTCAGATAGTTTTTCAGTCAGTTAGCTTCTGTTCAGATAATTTTTCAGTTAGTTCGCTAATGTTCAGATACTTTTTCGGTGGGTTCTCTTATGTTCAGATACTTTTTCGGTCAGTTCACTTTTGTTCAGATACTTTTTTGGTCAGTTCGCTTCTGTTCAGATACTTGTTCAATTATTTCGCTAATGTTCAGATACGTTTTCGGTCAGTTCGCTAATGTTCGGATACTTTTTTTATCAGTTCGCTTCTGTTCAGATACTTTTTCAGTTAGTTCGCTAATGTTCAGATAATTTTTCGATCAGTTCGCTAATGTTCAGATACTTTTTCGATCAGTTCGCTTATGGTCAGATACTTTTTCGGTTAGTTCGTTAATGTTTACTTTTTCGGCCAATTCGCTTATATTCGAATAATTTTTTGATCAATTCGCTTATAATAAATATTTAAACATTTTTTTAGTCCAACAAAATACATGGTAAAATAAATCCATCATTAAATTATTTTAACAGTCATTTGATTCCTCTTTTGAAATGCACTGTATAGCAAATTTCACACCTTGTACATGATTTTTCAATCAAATTAACGCGAATCATTCACACGAATAATTCAGTTCTGTGTTTCATTGTATCACACACACATAAAAATAACTATAATAATGAAACCACATGTTGTGAAACTGGTAATTAATTTCAATTATCACGGCTTTTGTAGCAGTACCCTTTGCTTTGATATTCGGTGTTCCGTGTGTTGATTTATTTATTTAGATTGATTCATAATCCAACTCATTGTGCAAAAATCTAACACGAAAATAAGAGAAACAATGAAATAACAATTTTCTTGTGTCCTATTCAAACACACACACACACACACACAAAACAATAAAATAATAAAAATAATAATGAATGAAAAGGAAAAATCCCTTGATGAATCGCATTAACATTAATCCGACCGTAATAATCTCCTCTTTTTTCTGTGTGCAATGTACAAGTGAATGTTTTTATTGTTCACATTGATCCTACACTTGGGTGTTCACTCCAAATTGTTTTGAATTAAAAACAAATTAAGACATCAAATAAAGTCTCTCACTTTTATTCTCAATAATAATAATTGAATAAATTATGACATTTTCCACAGGTGCTTTGTCCAAATAATCCCTCATAAAATTTACTCATATCCAATTTTACATGTAAAAATTTTCATAAAAATGTCATTTCAGAAAAAAAAAATTGTAAATGTATTAGAAATTAGAATCATTCAAATGTAAGTAATATAAAAAGAGATATTTTATCATAAACAAGGGGTGTAAATTACATACAAGCACACACACACACTGATACAGTGATATGTCACATGTGTCATTTGAAGTATTTATGCAAAAAAAATAAAAATCTAAATGCACATCACAGTAATCTAATGACAACTCAATACGGAATAGGAAGAAGAATTTTTTTTTTTCATATTTACAGGATGGACGCGAATTCAATTTAAACGGATTATCGACATGTGTGTTAAAAATATGATTACATCACACCCGGTAGTATTACGATTTGCATTTATTTTTGTTTTGACTTTCACTGTATAAGGATATGACTGGAAATTGTGTTTATGTTTTTTTTTGTATGTATCGTACATGAGTTGAATTGGAAAATTGAGAATTAAATTAATATGAGAGAGGGAGAAAATTTGAGAAATAAAACGCATGGGAACGCTAAGTTAATGGAAACTTCACGCATTGGAAAATGAGAATTTCATTCATAATAATATAAGATTTTTCATGATACCGGTTATAATTTGAACTGTACTTACTCAGAATTGAAATTTCCTTCATATTTTAAGATGGTTTTTAAATGTTACGTACCTAGAATGAAAAACATAAAAAAATTATTAGTAATCGATTAAAAACTAAAGTTTATATAATCTTACAAAAAAATGAGACATTGACTTTCATACATGTCAGATTTAGAGAAAATTTTTCTCAAATTCAATTCAAATCAAACTCAAATAATTCATTTTTAAAGAAGAGATGTCTGGCTCTGATTAGGGCAAACGATTCCGTTAATTAAGTACTTATTTTCCTTTTTTTCTTCATTTTCTTTTCAATGACACAGAAAAATAAATGTAGTCCAAGCATAATAAAGCAAAATCAAGCATTAAACGAACAATACAAGAACAGGATTCAAAGAAAAAGAACCGAACAAAAAAATACATAAAAATCAAATGTCAGAACCAATGAAGCAACCATCATCATAAAAATGTCAATTAATAAAATGAAGACATAATAAAAAAAGAGAGAAGCAATGAAAGAAGAGGAACATTGAAAAAAAGAAACGAGAAATGGACTTAATGATGACTTCTTAATAAAAACGAAAAAAATATAAATAGATTTGTATTGTTATCATTAATTAGTGTTTTGATGTGCTATTAACAGATTGTTTTTGTTTAAATTAATGTTTTACTAGGATTTTTTTGTTCAAGGATGCTCACAAGACAAAAAAAACCTACAGGACAGAAAGGAACTTGAAAAAATTCCATTTGAAGTCATACAACAAAAACTCACCTATAAAAGTAGACTGAAGGCAAGTATAATTAAAATGTATTTTCAGGGCTATACAGATTATGATCTCTTTGGATTGAGACGTTCAAACTTAAATACAGCCCAGAATATCACAAGATCAGAAAAGGTGACCATTGGATTAAGTGTGAATATCCTAACCACTAGACAATATGGGAAAAACAAATTATTTAAAACTTAGAAGTAGCTTCAGTCAATGAGTTAATCTCATTGAATGACCTTGGCAAGGCTGAGTATCCTTACCACCAAACGATATGGGAAATACAACGTATTTAGAACTTAGATGTAGCTTCAGTCACTGAGTTGATCTCATTGAACGAGCTAAGCAAAAAAGGCTGAGTATCCTTACCACTAGTCAATATGGGAAATACAACTTATTTAAAACTTAGAAGTAGCTTCAGTCAATGAATTGATCTCATTCAACGAGCTTAGCCAGGCTGAGTATTCTTACCACTAGACAATATGGGAAAAAAATGTAGATATATCGATACCTGACTATTAGCTGAACTAGCGAATATCTCAGGCCAATTTTTTGGCCAATGTTGTCTTCGAGTATTCAATCACTGTCATCTTTTGGTTGACAATCATCAATGAATTAAATGATAATCAAATTTCAATTTTAATATTCCATATAACAAATCATTCAAATTCCTCAAATTTTGATATTCGATACATGTCACACATCCTTATGATAGTCTTTCAAAAAAGGCGTCAAATTTCCTCTTTTGAATTATTGCATCCAAAATAACATTTTATCACAAGAGTAACATGTAATTAGAAACATTCCAAGCATAAATCATCAGTTATGAGTGATAACATTCACGCATACACGTAAATTCAGTATGTATTTTACATTTAATCGTTGTCATGACACACCTAATTTATGTCTTTTCGCATTATATCATTAAATCAGTTGCAGTCCATTTAAAAGTGTTACATGCAAATCGACAACAATAATTTACAAATCTCTAATCATCATCATCATCATCGAATATCATACAATTATGAGAGTGTTTGAAGCAATTAAAGATAATAATAATTAGAAAGTGTATCATTGATTGAACAACAATTTCAATTCTCTAATTGTAAATTCTTGTTGTGTGCGTGTGTGATGATAAAATTTAAATTTACAAAAGAAATACAAAACCACACGATTGTTTTGATCATCCTCTATCTTTTAAAACATGAAAACAGATACAGTTGCAATAAATCACACGGTAGGCTAATTTAAAATTTATCATTTTGTATCATGATTTTGACACTCATTTACTATTAAATCACATTAGAGTTGTAACAAGGTTTGAAAACAACGAATTTCCATCAAAATTTATGTAGTTGGTGAGAATTTGTAATTAGTTTGTATGAAATAATTTGAAAATGATTACATTTTATGGTAAAATTAAAAGTTTTATTCAATTATATTTAATAGTAAGAAATGAAAATACTTCCATCAAGCTAGTGTCAACCAACTTCGATCTGCATTTGAGACATTCCCACTTTGGTTCATGGATTTCATGAGAAGCATTGAGTACGTATTTTTCTTCTTCTTGTCCGTTGATTGTAAGTTTTTTGTATGATTATTTACATTATTTGGATCATCATTTATTTCACTGTTATTTTTCAAGTCACTTGGGGTTCCTCCATTAAACAGAATCCTGTTGACCCTCTTTTTCTGTACAGTATTTGATTGAGATCTTACTGGATTAGGTGTTGATGTCATCAAACTCATCGTTTTAACTGGAGTTGAGAAAAATGGAGAATCGATATGCAATCGTACGATTTCTTTTCTTAAATTCATCTTTGTTTCTTTTGGTGTTTTGTTCACGGGAAATACTTCACAAAATTCAGATTGACTTGAATTATGTTGATGATAAATATTTTTGTAGTTCAAGTTTGACTTAATATTCAATTTTGGTGTCTCCATTATGTTTTTAATTTAATTAGATTTTTTTTTTTGTAGTATTAGTTCGTTACAGTACAAGAATTCTTATCAGAATGAAGCTGAATTGGAATATGACGTGAATTTATACTCATATTTTTAAGTAAGATACCAGTTTGATGGTGACTCATCCGGTACACAAATCTCGTTTTCTATACTGAATGAGTCTTATGGTGCATATTAATATGAAATTTTTACATTTTCAGGTGTTGCATGAAATCTCTTGTAAAAATTTTCTTTCATCAAATTATTTTTGCATTAAAAAAACATTCACACATGTCGTTACATATTTCGTTTCGTTGAGTTTTTATTACTTTTTTTGTATATATTATTTTTTTTTTGATATAATCGCTATGACACCTTTGAATAAATGTCATCGGAAATGAAACGAATGTGAAATAAAATAAAGGGGGTGACAAAACTTTTTTTTAAAGAAAGAACATTGACTTGAAATGAATTTAATGTGAAAGATTTTTGATAAAAATGAGATGTTTTGTAATGGAAAATTGTCTGATTTGTAATCCAATGAGAAGTGCATGAGAGAAATTTACAAAGAGGGCTTAAAAAAACAAATTTCATGATTTTTAAACGTTTTTTCGTCCTAAAATTTGAAAAAGGGGGTTTTGGAGGAAAACAACAAAGAAGATTTGACACATCATCATCATATTAAAAGATGACATTTTATGATAGTACGTGAGACGCACTTCAAATATATTTTAAATGAATTTGGATCGATTTCACATACAAATATTTTCGTATCGTATATGTTTTTGACAATCAAAATTCATTCAATCATATCAATTACTCAAGTTGTAATCACAAATCTCAAGTGTCATCATCAGCATCATCATCATCAAAATAGTTTTTGGTTTACATTTCAATTCCTATCATAAAATAATTCTATTTTGAGAATCATACATCAAAAGACGACATTGAAAGTATTTGACCCAAACACAGACACTATTCAAAAATTGAACAAAGTAACCAAATTTACTGTATTGGGTTTTCCAAAAATTTTAAATGTTAAATTTATCTTTTGATCCGTATTCTAACACACACACACACACGCACACACAAACACAAATTCAAAGCCAAAATCTGATGAATGTTTATATGAATGAATACAAGCATCATAATAACGTCTCATGATTGTTGTATTTTGAGTGGTTTCATCATATTCCTAGATTGAGTTATAAGTAGAATGATGACATATGTATGTGAATGTCATGAGTTAAACCATGCCATAAGCCACAAATGGAGATAAGATGTCTATAAATTTAAGCGTTGCAAGTTAATTTCAGAGTAAGTTCAAAGCATATTTTACATGTAAAATATATGTGAGGTAGCTTCAAGCACCCTTGAGGGTAAGTTACATTTATGAAATTAATAATCAGATGCTTATTTTTATCTAACGCGTCATTCGAGTTCAATTTCAATTAAATTAGAAGTTTTACTGCATTTAAATTTTCTTGTGACAATTTAATCAATAAAATAAATTTTCCTTCGTACAAGGTTAAGGTGTTTAAATAAATGAGCCAGAAGCAGACAGCACACTCAAGGTATGTGTGTCTGTGGTTAATTTATCTCATATAATGAAGTGTATAAGTAGACGTTTCATATAACATTTGTCTATATAAATTTTGGCACAACACTTTATTTTAAATGTGAATTAGCATTAAATTTTATTCAATTGAAACAGACGTCGAAAATGTTTTATCGATCGTGTTAATTAAATTAATTAGGTGTACAATTCCGGTGATGCAGTGTATCACGTTGAATGTTTCTCTCTCTTAATTTTACTGATATTAAAATGAATTTTATGATGTTGTTGTTTTTTTTGCTTGCTTGAAATTGTACATTTTATAGTTAATTATGTCGTTTTTTATTTGAATGATTTATTGCATTACTCGGAATTTTCTGAGGGATATCCAAATGGTGGGTCGTCGTGATGCTAAAAATTGCTTACTTTGAACTTTTGGACTTGACCGGATCCAAATGCGTTGGAATTTGCGAAATTTCGCTCCAATTCCTGGTTGTATTTTTGTATTTGCCATTTTAACATATGACTCCAAAAATTGTTCTAAGGACTAACGTTAAAAGACCAGATTTCGGACCCATAAAAAAATATTGGTCTTATCAGTGTTTTGTGGAACACGCACTTGGACTCAATTGACAAAATGGGCTTGAACGAAGTTGGTTTTCATTAAAAATACGCATTTTAATGTTATTTACTTTGCATTACATCATTTAAAGGAAAGTTTCATTAAATTTTAATAAAATTATGTTGAAATTTACTTTACTTCGTTAAAATCCTCTACAACACAAAACACAAAAAATGAACATTTTGGAATTTTGTGCTTATAAAACTTTTATTTTGTTTACAAATTCTTGTGTAAACGAATTTTAAATATTTAACGAAGATGTAATTTTACTTTGTTGTTTTTTCTTCTTAGTTTTACTTTCATCTTAATTCCTTTTGAAATAATTTTTTAACTAAACTCAAGTGAAATTTCAATTTAATCTTAAATCGTTTTTCTAACTAATTGATATTTAATTCCATGAATATCACATGAAAAGGTTTAAATTTTAAAAATTAAATGTGAATTACTTAAACAAGCTTAACAACGATGTTCAAATAGTTTTTCAAATAATTAAGTAAATATTTAAACAAACTGGTACAAAACTATTTTAATTTCATGCATTTTATTATGAGTCAATTTTGGGCTAGTAGGATGTCTAATTGTAATTTTTCCATATAAATGTCATTTAATTGATTCAAAATAAAACAATTTTCAAGTCACCTTATTATTATTTTAAAAATTTTCCATGTGTTTGTGTTTGCAGACCAAAAACAAAAATGTAGAAGCACAACTTTCACCACAAAATGCAATGGTCATCCACTTCACAGCATATCACAATTTATATATATCTGAGTAAATCCTATACGCATACAATTACTACCAATGGTCATTCATTCACATATCCTGCGGCAATTTTACCTCATTCCTTATTTCATGATTTTCCACACTATTCAACACGAATGTGTGTGTGTGGTCTATGAAAAATCACACACCATATAAATTAGATATGCTCTGGTCAACATGACTTTTTTTTTTCTTTTTGAAAATAAGTTTAAATGAAACAAGACTATAAATGATTTAATTTGAAAAGCCTCAAATGGAAATTAGAAACCCTATTATGGGAATATTGATTGGTTCTTGTATTTCATAGTGAATAATTGTAAAAATCTTTGCTTAACTTAAATTATATTGAAAATTTGAGGCATATAATATATTTCTGGACTTGAGGGAATTAAATATCATATTTGTTGTTCCTACAAATTTTTAGACGATATTTGGTAAAATATTGAAAAACTTTGATTGTTAACTTGTTATATGAGAATTTGTAGATTTGCATGAGTCGGTCTGTCCGTCTCTTTGTATAAAAGATGTATACAAAAATTTGTTACGTTCCACATCTTCAATTATGTTCAACTTTCCAACTTTAAGTTCCATAGATTAAATTTTTGTTCCACATCTCAAGTTCCACAAATTTCAAGTACCTTCAAAAAATGCAATCGTGTGTTTCATTTACGATGTACGTTTAATTTTTTAAATGTAGAGCCTTTAACGTACAAGTTAATTGACATTTATTTTATTTTTCATTTAAACAATATTCTCTTTAGAAACCCAAATGGATTGAACAGAGCTCGGAAAAAAGCAAAGCTAAAAAAGCCGTTTCATTTTGGTTTAGCTACAAGCCAAAGTCAAACTAAAATAATAATTTGGCTTTGGCTATAGCCTCCACAACTTTGAACATGTCGCACCTCTTGCCGCCTTCTTATAAGCCGCTAACCCATTTTGTAGCTCTTCCTTCTCCTCTCCTGAAGCCAAATTAACTGTCTTCGACAGCGATTGCATTCCGGCCTTTATCGTTTTTTCGTCCTTGAACACGGATTCGCACATTAACGAAATATTTGTCGCCATTGCATCAATTTGATCAAGTTTATGCTTGCTCTTCTTTATAATAGCATCGTATGTAGCACAGTGTGCTAAGATTTTAATGTTATCCGTTAGAGATGAATTTCAAATTGGTGTTGTAATGTTGTGTCCTTGCATGATTGAACCCAAAAAATGAATGCCCAAATGAGAAGAAGTCGAAAAAAAATTAACTTGGTAGTAGCTTAAAAGCCGTTTTGTTTAGTTTTTATGACAAAATTTAATTTGCTTTGGCTTTTTTGGCTTTAGCTTTGCTTTGGCTGTAGCAAAGTCAAAAGCCAAAGCCAAGTTTTTTCCGAGCCCTGGGATTGAAACATCATGAGAACAACAAACAATACACGATATTGAAAGTAAATCAATTTTATTAGTAAAAGTTTAAGCTAAAGTTAACATTTTAAATTGAAACTATTGATTGTGATTCCCTGGAGATTGAATTTAACTTGAAATTTCAAGCTAGATAGAATCCATTGCTCAAGCAATGAATGGCTTCACAGTCCTTTTTCCAGTACGATGTGTTGCGAGTTCTCTGGGTCGACTATAAAAATTCAGTTTATGCGATTCAATATTCATTGGATTATCAGGAAATTGTGGACATGTTCCTGCATTGACAGACAAAATTACGAAGAAATAAAAAAATTTCATTATGATTGAAATTTTCATAGCGGTGTTTTTTTCAATGACTATTTTTTATGTGTTTACAGTTTAAAGGACCTGGAGCTAATGATTGAGAAAAAATTATAAGCATTAGTTATTTTCGTTAAATTCACATGTGTTATATTTCTCATATTAAAATATCATTGAAACTAATCAATTAAATAAGTGAGTTTTGTTCAACAACTTAAGTTCCACACTTCTAATTAATAAATTTAAGTTCCACAAATCAAAGTGCTTCCTTTAAAAAATGCGCTCATGAAATTTTTGAAACGAAATTATTTCAAGCAATCAAAGGCTTCAAACTCCTTCTCCCAGTACAATACGTTGAAAATCTTGTTAGTCTGACGAGTAACTTTAAATTATTTGATTTTATAATCATAGTTATAATCAATTTGATAAAGATGAGGGAAAGAACAAACAAAATAAAAATTGAAAGTGTACGCTGTTTTTCTATTTTTCGTTTTATCATTGTTCTAAATGTTTCGACGACCATCGTGTCTTTGTTGTAATTTAACTGATCTTCTAGTGTTCTATTCCAAATCGATTTTGTATTTATCTTTTCAACTGCAAACATTCTCAAAGTATCAATGAGCATGATTTCAGTTCTCACATGATACTCCATAAATTGTCGAATAAAAACTGAAAAACTTAAATTCCCTGCCATTTCATCATCACATCGATACAAAATCAAGAATTCAAATTGTGGTGCAAGCATGAATTTCACTAACTCGGTCGATGTTCCATTGATTGCACATTTTAGTTCATCTTTAACCGGTTTTTGATTCGGGTTTTCACACCAAAAAAGATAATTGTATTCACTTCCATAAAAATAATGGGTGCTTTCATTAGGAAAACATGTAATTGAGACGGAAAAAATGTACTGAGCTTTCGGAAATTGAAGGAAATTCCCGTAGCTTTGATAGAAAACGAAATCGATTTGATTTTTCCATGTTTTGGGATCACTACAATTAATTGTGGGATTATCAGGAAAATTAGGACAAGATTCTACAAGAACAGAAAAAATTCTGGAAAAGTAAAAAAATTTCATTATGAGTGAAATTTTCATATTTTTTTGTTTTTTTTCAATGAACTATTTTCAGGTGTTTTTAGCTTAAATTGCTTGGAGTGAATGATTAAGAAAAAATGTGTTAAACGTCTTTTATTTTCCATTTAATTCACATGTGTTCTTTTTCTCATATTAAAATACCATTAAATTAATTTCATAATTCAAGGTTGCAAGCAATGTAAAATAATTAGGAGATAATTTGTGATTAACCTCTAAAAGTTGAGAACTTATGTACTAAATTTTAAATTATGTTCCACATCTCAAGTTCCACAGCACAAATTATGAATTATTTGTTTTAAGCATTGAATGGCTGCACACTCCATTTCCCTGCATTATTTGTAGCGAATCCTCTTGGCCGCATACGAAAGTGCAATTGATTCGATTTTATAATCATAGTCATTAAAAATTTTATAAAAATGAGTGAAAGGACGATGAAAATGAAAATTGCAATTTTTCGCTGTTCCTCAATGAACTCTTTCATTTTTTGTTTTAAAATTGGTTCACTTGTTTCATCCACCAAAGTGTCTTTGTTGAAATTTAACTGATCATCAAGTGACTTATTCCAAATTGAATTGAAATTTAGTTTTTTAAGTGCAAACATCCTCAAAGTGTCCCGTAGCATGATTTCGGTTTTTACTTCATACTCCATAAATTCTTGGACAAAAACTGAAACACTTGAATTTTTTTCCATTTCATCATCACATCGATACAGAATCAAGAATTCAAATTGTGGTGCAATCATGAACATCACCAATTCAGTTGTTGTCCGATTGATTTGACACATTATTTCATTTTTAACTTCGTTCTGACTCGTTTCATCACATAAAATTTGAAAATTATCTTCACTTCCATAAAAATAATGCTTAATTTTATTTTTAGAGTTTACATTTGAAACACATGTAATGGAAACGGATAAAATGAATTGCATCTTAGGAAATGGAAGAAAATTGTCAAAGCTTTGAAAGAAAACGAAGCGAACTGGATTTTTCCAAGTTTTTTGATCACTACAATTAATTGTTGGATTATCAGGAAATTTTGGACATGATTCTGCATGGACACAAAAAATTCTGGACAAATAATAAAATGTCAGTATGATTGGAATTTTCATGGTGAATTTTTTTCAACGAATATTTTTAAAGTGTTCTTAGTTTAAAGGACCTGGAGCTAATGATTAAAGAAAAAATTATAAGCATCAGCTATTTTCCATTTAATTCACATGTGTTTTATTTCTCATATTAAAATATCATTAAAATTTCATAATTCAAGGGTGCAAGTAATCAATCAGAACGTGAGAAAATGTAATGAAAAATTACAACAATGAATAAAAATATGAAAGTAATTCCAATCAAAATGAAAATAGGTAAATATACGCTTTTAAACGCATCATAATTGTCGTTTACAGTTTTGTTTTCAGCTGATTGGACATCACACATATTTACAGTTTTATTGCTATTCCATCTAGATACCAAATTTTCGGTCATTTTAAAGTTTTCTACAATTTCTTGAATGTAAGCCGAAATGACAGATTCTGAAAGATGTGTGGCAACAAAAAACCAGACTTGTAAAAAAACTTGGTGAGTTCGTTTTACTTCCAAATATTCATACATTAATAAAGCATCATTGTCATCACTAAATGTAAAAGTGACACTTGCAGTTTCAATTTTGTCGAAAATGTTTTTTGAGTGGCAAATCACGGAATTATCGTTGCCAGAACGTCTTTGTGAAATAATACTTTCATTTTCCGCATTGTGATAAATCCATTGACCAGAATCGCATGAAAATCCAAGAAAATCATTTTCAAATCTGTAGTACCAGTGAGTAGATCTTCGTGAATTAATGCATCCAAAGGAGACGTCTAAACATGAGTGGGCCAAAAATTTTGTAATTTTATAAATGTTGGTTGGTGATTCAATATAATTGAACACTGGTTTCATTCGAGCAATATTTGATATTTTTAATGTTTCATGACATCCATATTTAGATAAGCTAACCATTTTTGGGATTTCTGGACGCAATTTCGTGTAGGCTAAATGATGCATTAAGAGAAAATTTAAACATAATATTGGGAGAAACGCCATGTTTCAAATTTCTATTTTCTTGAATTGATATTCTCAGAATGATCACTTCAAATGAAAAATATTTCGTTTTATATGGAATTTCAATGGCAGATGGTCATTTCTCATTCATTTAATATGTAGTCAATTATTTTGTTGTGTAACTTGATTAAATGCGATTCCCACACAAAAATAAATCTCTATTTTTATGTTTGATGTTATTTAACCCATTTCCGTCCAGACTATGAAGGAGCAGACCTAGGGATCTGATTTTTGGTGTAGGGCTTTCGATTACGACAAAAATGATTTTTAGAAAATAACGTATTTTTAATTTTGAGTTATTAGGCTTAAAATCTTGTTGGAAATTTTGAGCACCTAGGTCAAAAAGGGTTATTTGCTGCTTATTTTTTTTGAAATAAATGGTTGAAAATTTTAAAGAATCATATTTCCAATAGATTAACATCAAAAAATTAAGAAAATTATGAATATTTATATCAAATTTTGGTCAATTTGTGTTCTGCTTACCAAAATACAAAAATGCTTACATCTGCTTACATCACGACTTGCCATCTAAAACGCAAATTTTAGCCTATTTCCAAAAATGTTTAAGAAAAATTCAAAAACATGTCGATTAGATTTCCCTTCAAAGCTTATGTAGGAAAAACTAGTTTGTATAAATTTCTTATGGTTTTCGAGATTTTTTGAGACAAAGGTAACGTTGCGGAAACGCAACGCTGGACGGAAATGGGTTAATGTCAATGAAAGACGAGAGTTAACATAACTTCAATTCAGTTGGAAAAGGTTAGAGATGACTAACCACTGAAAATTTCATATAAAAGTACACGTCGCGACATAATTCTCATGTAATTCGTTTAAAAATATCATAAATTTTAATCATAATAATTTTTTCTGAGTGCATTTCGAAAGAAAAAATGCACTGTTACAGACGGTTTGCCCGTCGTCACTCTGTAGGTCTGTAAGTCTGACACTGATTTCTATCCATAACTCCAGAATGGTCCATCGGAGCGAGGTTATTAGATAGTGGAGGTCATAAGGATGATTTTAAACTCATTAGCTTTGAGATTGGGCTCCAGAGCCTCCAAAGCCTTAAAAACCGTTAAAAACGGTTAAAATTTTAAAAAATTGATAATTTGTTTTGTTGGCCGGAGAAGTTTACTAAAATAAACTTTAGCTCTGAGATAAGGCTCAGGGATTAGGCTCCAGCGCCTGAAAACGGTCAAAAGCCCAAAATGTCCAATTTTTTTAATATTCTTTGATTTTGTTTTAAATTTCAAAATGGTCCTATTTTTAAAATGGGGGGTTCCTCAAATTGGTGGATTGGCAAAAATAGCAAAATTTTTCAATATGGTAGATTTTTAAAAATGGCTAATTTTTTTATAAAATGTTGAATGTTTTTTAAAAAATGCAAAATGGCTAAATTTTTCAAAAATTTTCAAAATGGCAGACTTTTTAAAAAAAATTCAAAATGGCGGAAATTTTTTGAAAATGTTCCACATTTATTAATTTATTTATTTGTATCTATTAAAAATAAAACTTAATTTTATTCAATGAAACGAGTTCCATCGAAATGCACTTTTCTAAACCGCCCAGTGGTTAAAGTTTCTCATTTTTCCATTCAAATGGACAAGAAAATGTTGACTTGGACTTTTATATAACATCATCTTTGGATTAAATTTAATCTTTACACCACATTAATTTGCAAGGCACTAACTTGAAATTTTGCCAAAAAAGAAAAAACCGTTTCTTAGACCAACGATTCCCTAAAAACAAATTTAAAATGAAATAAATTTTCATTCATATTCTAATATGATGCATAAGATCCATAAACTTTGTTGACATATTCTTGTTGTTTTTCCAGGAAAAAACAAACATTTTCCTTTGAAATGCACACATTTAATCTGCCACAACATCAATAAAAAATTTTTCTTTCATTTTCATTCATTTCAATTTTTGTTTTTTTCATTTTCATAGTTTAAAATGTCAATCAATCACTGCTTTGTTATCATTTGCCATTTATTTATTGTATCAGTTTTCTAGTTTCACATTTTTTTTATTGTTAAAGTCAATTTTATTTGTGTAATCTGATAACGACACAATTTTGAATGATTTTTATGTGATTTTTTTCTATAATTGCGTCATATTTTGGAATACAAATTGGAATACAATTTTTTTTTCTTTATTTTAAACTGAAACTAAAATAGATGAAAAATTATATTTATTTTCATTTTTTTATGATACAATTTTCATACACAAACAATATTAAAAAGAAGAGGATTTCATATTAAAAAAAAAAACTAAAAAAAAATTGAATGGGAATTTTTTTATGTGTAACATGAGACAACAACGACAGACAGTGCTGATGTGGAAAAACTTTTCAATTTTAAAACTTTTTTTTTTTAATAATAAAATATTTTTCTGAATGAAATAATACATTTTTTGTGTAGTTTATTGGAAATGAATCAAATACGATGAAATTTATTGAGAAAAGTCGTTGTCGATAAAATGAAAAAAATATGAATGTTTTTGTCAGCATATTTTTTTCTTCATTTGAAAGTTCAACATACACAATAAAAAAAAAATGTAGTTTTTCCTGGCATTAAATGAGTCAGTGCAAAAAGTTTTCAAAGTTAAATTATTTAAAAGAAAAATATGAAGAGGATCCATTTATAAAAGGAAACATTTCATTATAAAATCAATTATTCAATTAAAATTGGAAACTGAAATAAAATATTGCTTGTTTCAAATAAAAATAAAAATGCACAGCTATCAATTTTGTACATCAAATAATAATAAAATGTTATTATTTATATTTGTGATATGAACAAAAAAAAATATTTTTTGTTGGGAAAATAATATTTAATAGTCAAATAAAAATATTCAACTAAAAGCTGCAATAAAATTCTGTTTATTTAGTATTATTTTATATTTTTTATTTTATTTTTATTTATCTGAATATAAATTAATAAATCATGCATCGTTGCATTTATTTTACAAATGAAAAAAATAAATATGAAAATAAAAATAACAATTATTAGTGGAATCGATATTTATTGTATTGGATATCATTTTGCAAGTAAATTTGGTTTGATTTGTTGACTGTCCTGAAGTTTCCGACGAACTTTCAATCAGAATAGGTTTCACGCTTTTAATTAACGCACGAATTTTTAAGGCGTCGCTTTACAATATTTTTTCTTCAAACATTATGCCAATCATTATCAGTGGCGGATTGGCCATATGGGAATTCTGGCAAATGCCAGAAGGGCCGTTTTGGTTTGGGCCGTAAAATGGGCAGAAATGCGGAGCTGCGAAGCAGCAGATCATTTGCAATCAGAATAATTTTATCTCTCTATCCTTTTATACCTAAATGCGGAGCTGCGAAGCAGCGGAGCATTTGTAATCAGAATGTTTTTTTTATCTCTCTATGCTTTTACATCTTCAAATATTCTGATATCAATTCAGGTATGAAAAAATTGCAAGATATAAAAGCAACTCTGCATTTAAGTATAAAAGGATAGAGAGATAAAAAAAATTTGATGTCAAATGCTCCGCTGCTTCGCAGCTCCGCATTTCTGTATAAAAACCTTTGAAGAAATTATATAAAAAATGCATTTAATTTCCCATGTCGGCATGCATGTTATTATTTCATGAAAAATTAAAAATTCTTTAAAAATGATCGAATATTGATCCAACGATTTTCAATAGTTTATTTAAAAATGAGTTAATTGGCATCAAAATTGATTGACTTTTCATATAAAGTTATTGGGCGGCATCAATTTGAAAATTTGATGTTTCAATGCAACTTTTAATATTTCGCTTTGCTTTTCACAAGCTTTTATATCTAAAAGCGGAGCTGCGAAGCATTTTGAACAAAATATTTAAAGTTTGAAAAAATAAATTCTTTATCAGTCTCATAATGTTTTATATAGATATTACAGATCTGTAATATTGCAAAATGAACAGTATCTGTTTTCTAATGTTTTTTATGAAATTAACACAAAAATTTACAAGAAAAAAAAATTTATATTTCAAAATTGGAGAAAATTGACAAACAGATTTTTTTCCATTTCAAACTCAGCATATTTGATCAGCATTATAATAGAAAAAAAATCTCTTCAGGGAAAATATTTGGGCCGTCTGAATCACCAATGCCAGGGCCGAAAATAATTGCCAATCCGCCCCTGATCATTATAAATAAAATTTATATGGACAGCTTTTTCAATTTAAAATAATGCAAGAGCGATTTTCCTCCATTTCAGTCATCAATGAATGAAATACTCGTCGTATGGACGTAAATCGAAAAAGCTCTCCAGATAAAACGATTTTCAACCGATTGCAATGATTTCCATGAAAAAAATGCTCAAAGCCTATTAGAGAATCAAAGCAACGAGAAATTTGAAGAAAAATTAATGTAAGGCGTATTCATAGGAATTCAGCAACGAGAAATTTGAAGAAAAATTAATGTAAGGCGTAATTCATAGGAAATTTCTTCACGGTATTTTTTGTAGTTAAAAATACCGCGGATCGTGGAAAAAAATGCAGATCACGAAAAATCACGGAAAAAATGCCCCGTAATCTTCCGCACGCGGAGATATCGCCAAGCACTACGGGGAGATTTGTGGGGCGTTCAGTTTAGAGGCGTGACTAATGGCGATACTTCTGAGATCATAGTTAAAGGTCATCCAAGTACGTTCATTTAACATCACTTATAAAAAATTGGTCAGAAATCGAATTGTGTCGAAATCTGGTTAAAAATTCATAAATAAAAAGGATTATTCAGGATTATAAAATATTGACTTCATATGCAATTCAAGTATTAAAATAACATTTGTGTTAAATAACACTGAAATGCAAAGACCTCGTTTCATAACAAGTGAACATTTGTAATATCTGGATTATATTCAGATTAAAACTCATTGCTTGAATTCTGATTTGAGAGTCATATAAATATAAAAATTGGTAAATTTCAGCTCAAAATAGTATACGATTTATTGTTTCCTCAAATTAGCATTCACCGATAACATTTCCGTATTTTTATTGCTTTATCTATTATTACAATTGCTTTTTATTTTTCTTTTGAGTGTATGCCTTTGTGTCACTCCCCTAATTTTTTTCTTTCAGTTTATAACAGATATAGACGAAATTTTAATAGTTAGTATCTTACATGTTTGAACATTGTAAATGTCTGAGGCCATTAATAAATAAATAAAAAGCCCATTTCTGTGTATAAAAATGTTGGAATATTATAGGAATGCAAGGAAAATTGAAAAGAGTAAGTGGTTTATGGAAATTTGAGCGCATTAGAAGGGAAATTGTTTACATTAAGTTCAATTTTGAAAAAAATAATATTTATTGTCCTTAAAATCGCATTTTTCAATGATTGGCGGCACTTTTTTATTGTTTAGAACATTTTTTAATGATTGGCGACATTTTTTAAATGATTGGTGACATTTTTTAATGATTGGCGACATTTTTCAATGATTTGCGACATTTTTCAATGATTTACAACATTTTTTTAATGATTGGCACAGACTGACAGATGACCGCCCACAATACCAGCATTTTTAATAAATGCGCTAAAAACTTCAGACAACAATGTAATACAGAACCTGACAAACCCACAATATTATTGCTGGTACTATTTTTTTATTACATTTTATTTTATTACCGTGAATAATGTTGCTTTATTTTAGTATTTCTCTGTTTTTGCCAGAAATAAATTATGTAGCACTTTATATTTTTACTTGCATTACATACACATGCACACACACATGCACATATCTCACTCTTTGACTTAAATCTTCATTGAATATATCATCAGAGATAACAAAAAAAGGATTGTAAATTTTACTTTTTGTTACAAAATATTTGGTGATAATATTTTCAAAATAAAAAATGAATTTTATCAAGGAACTTACGCCATTTTTCTTGTTTTTCAATGTAAAAAGACATTGTTTGGATGTTGATTATCTTGTACAGTAATATTTTATTCTATTGTTATGCTGATTTTATTGTCGTTGTATGATTTTACTTGCAAAATGTCACATCTACAGCTTTTGTCGATTGAAATAGTTTTTTAGAAAAATTTAAATTGATTTTAAATGCAAGATTTTAAAAAACTTGCTTTTCATCAAATTTCTCGTGATTGATTCACTTTTTATACTCAGAAATATCGAAAGTTGTCTCAATAAATCGATGTTTACACAACAAAGATTATCCAAGAATATTTGGGGAAATGATGATGATGATCCAAAATGTATCATAAAAAGAAACAATCAACTAAAATATTATTGTCATAAATCTATTCAAAAATATTTTGTTATAATATACTGTTCATATTTTAAACGATATGACAATATAAAGGATATTTCATAAATACTTTGATTTCAATAGAAAATTTTTGTAATAAATGGAATGCATTAAGTTGGGATAATCTTTCTAAATATTTTGTGAAATTTATATTTTCATCAATTGATAAAGGAAAAATTGATGATTTTCTTTTCAAAATAATTTTCATAAAAGAAGTAAAATTTTTCTTTTCAGATGAATCACAATTCGATCACAATGAAGCTTGAATATCACATCTCCCATTTGGTCAACGAAATCTTAAATCTGACATGAAACAGACATTGCATGCTCTTTCAATTAAGTTAGTTTAAGAAAAATAGAGATATGAGGTCATTACGAAGGTCTTTGGATGCGATTAAAATTTAAGAGCTTCTAATGGTTCAAAAAATTCATGACAACTTTGATGACTTAAGTCTTCGCGACACTCAGCACTTGTTAAGCAATATTTCACTTTTAAAATCCGGTCAGCTTACCAGATTTAAAAACAGCACAACAAACTTCATCATGATGGCAATACTGTCAGATGGCCACTATACTCTCTCCATAATAGACAATATTAACTTTAATTTGTTTTTATCAACTCCACTGTATCACATGGAAATAGGATAAATGGATTCAAATTTTCATCTAAATTTAGTAAAGAAACCGGTAAAACTAAATTAATTCTTTATATTTACAAAAAGTTAAAGTTCAAGAACAAGAAGACGGATTTTGCTGTGGTGTCATGGTAATTTACAATGCAATTTCATTTATAACATGGAGCTAAAATTACCAAACCGTCTTTAAAATTCTGTCCCATAACCTGTAATAGATCTACATTTCGAGCATATTCAACAAAAACAATTCCGGTGTTATATCATATCAAATATTTTACAACTCTGATAATATCCTACAGAATTGTATGAAATGCATAAAACCCTGTGATCCCGATAGTGATGTGTGTATTGCTTGCGGAAGATCAATGCATGTAGAATGCAAAAACCTTGTCTCTTGGCAGTATTTTAACAATCAACAATCACATTAGCACCTTAGCACATTAACGTAAATTTAAATGACATATAGCTATAATGAACTTTTTCACTTGAAGGACAGAATGGAAACAATTTCATTAGTAAAACATTTAAAAACAAAAAAAAAATTACAAAACAAGAAAATATTCAAACAATGGTCCATCAAACAATTAGTTTAGAGAAAACCGTGTTGAAATTTCTTGCGAAAAGGTTCCTTTAAAATTTTTAAGGCGACGCTTTTGATAAATTGCCATTCAAATAACCCTTTTCTTTGGTTTGGATCTATTCACGTTCATGTATGCATGAAAAATTCGTCGTATCGATGTAAATCGAAAAAGCTCCCGTGATATAACGATTTTCTATTGATTTCAATGATTTTCACGAAAAAATAGTGAAAAACTACTAACAACCTAAATAAAAACAAAATTACGAAAACTTAATCGAAATATAACTGACATATTTTTATTATTCAATGTGAAACTTTAATAAACTTCTAACTTTTTTGAATTTCAAGACAACTTTCCAATTCATTTTCAACAAGACACAAGTTCTCTTGATGGATTGTCATAAACTTCCTGTCAAAGAAAATTTAATTGGTACGAACTCAAAAACTTTCAAATCCCTTGTTTTTTTCCTCTCTCATTATTTTTTTTTTCATCTCAATACGAGTCACTCCATAACTGTCACTATAAGTGTCATACATGTCCATCTCAGTACACACACACATGCAATGTCATTGTTAAATATATTGCATCTACGTGTGTCATCATAATTCATATGACTTTTATTATTATTATTATTAGAACTTGAATTTTAGACAGAAATGCATCGGACTTTAACAAAAAATATTATGTTATATTTTGAAATGAAAATATTTATATAAATTTTTGTCGTCATCAACAGTCACATGTACTTGAAGATGTATGTGCTTAAGCTTAGAAAATATGGCTTTGAAAGAAATAAATAAAGTATTATTGTCATAAACTCTTCTTTTACACATATTAATAATATTTATGGCTGTTTTGTAAGTGTGTGAGATGCATTTCAATACAAATGTGATTCTGAACATAAATGTAAAGGATTTTTTTGTGTTTTTGAAAGGAAATTAAAGGAAGTGTCTAGTGTTTAAGGATCACATCAATAAACAAATAGTTTTTCATTAGATGTCTTCAAATCATGACTTTCGGAAAAATTTAATAATAAGTAATACCTACTAGAAGAGATTGGTTGAAAAGGAAAGCTCCGTGAAGTGTTATAACGAAAACCGATAAGGACACGGGTTCAGGAGTGTACATTTCGTCAGAGTTTTGTGAGATATATGAAAGTTTGGGTAAATATGCGACTGTCTTTATGGCCAAAGTTCTTATAGTTCTTGCTATAAATCTTTGTGTGAATTGAGTAGTTAGCGAGTGTTAAGGCTTTAATTAATAATAGAGTGAATTCTAAAATTATATGGAAACTTTCAAGAAACAACAATATGAAAAACATTTGGGTGCCAGGACACAGTAACATGGAGGGAAATGAAATTGCGGACAGACTAGCAAAGGAAGGTTCAGCTTCAACTTATGCCGGTATAGAACCATGCTTAGGAATTTCATTAAAAACAGCAAAGTCTGCAATATTTGAGTGGCTTATAGATGAATTAACTTGGTACTGGGATCTGCAAAGCAATCGTCTTTTTGAACACTCAGCCACTCGTACTGAGGAGCTTCTAGGAATGAACACAGGTCAAGTAAGAGTTCTAGTGGTATTCCTTACAGGACACGCACGTGTACTAAAACCCCTTAAGATAATGAACCTAAGTGAAACAGATTTATGTAGAATATGGAAGTCGAAGAAGAAAGTGCTCAGCACATTCTCTGCTTCTGTAGTGGACTTGAAAACAGGAGAAGGAGGTTTTTTTGGGTGTTTGAATGGGCAAATAAATCCAACGGCTCTCTTTGGAATGAAACTTCATTTGATATATGATTTCTTGAAGGAAATAAGTATCGTTAAAAAAGAATATAATTTATAGCAAATCGAAAGACAGCTCACAAAAAGCACAGACTGAGTTGCGTATACCCTTTTTTATCATCATCATCACTTTTTCTTAGTTTTTTTTTTAATCACTTTCAATGATTTTCAAGCTCATTTACTTTAAATATGCATTCCATATGTTGCCTTGTAAGAATTTTTTGCATAATTTTAATTTCAAATTGAATTGAAAACAAACATAGACAAACATTTTAATAGGCCTAATAGCCTCTTAGTTGAGTAGGAGAACATTTTTATACTAAACAAGCCAATTTACATAATTTTTTCTCTCTCTCACCCACTCAAATTTTCATTGTATTTAGTTGAAACTCTCAATGGGGTATTTTTCTTTTTTAATGAATTGCACAAAATATTCATATTTGCATACTTTGAGTGTTAATGTGAGAGTCATATGCAAAAGTTTTAATATTTTCCAAATGCTCTTTAATGACTTCTTTTAAATGCATAAACGTTGCTCACATTAAAAAAATTAAAATAAAAATGTTAATTTCAAGTCATTTGTGAAAGTGGTACTTTAATGGTATTTGCATCATGATTTTATTCTTATTTGTATGCATGCAAAACATTAACGAAGTAAAAAAGCATGTCATTGCATCATTGCATGATGATAATTTTAAATTTACATAAAAAAAATTTGAAATGCGATTATCATTTGACACTTTAAGAATTTCAGTGAAATTTGCACATTTGTGTGAAAACTTTTTTCATTTAATTTTTTTTCTTTCAAATAAAATTTTAATGAAAAACCAATATTTTATTTGAATTGATAACAATTTTTCAACACTTACATCATCACACAATATAATTTCTACATTATTATTATTCTTATTATGGTGACACATTACAGACAAGAAAAAAATATTTTTGTAATAAAAACTTGTTCTTTTCATGATGATAAATGATAAAGTTGTGTGTCTTCAAACTTTGTTATCGTATTAAAATGATGATTTTTATTATTATTATAATCATATTCTTATGAGAAGAGGAAAAAAAATTATATTTTCACCTTCTTTTCATCATATTACTTTTAAAAAGTTGTAAGCGAGAAAATACATGCATAAATTTAATCGACGACAATGAAGTTGGTGATGTTGTGACATTACTCCACTCATTTTAAGTGGGTATGTGCAGTGCACGTGTGTGTATGCAAAAATCTTATTAATATACTTTGCAAGGAAACGGTGCATGATATAACTCAAGTAAGTTTAACAATGCAAATTAAAACAAAAAAAAATCACAGTCCAAAATCTAATGAGCTGAAGTAAGTGAAGTTTATCAACTTCAAAAACACAAGTTTTCAAAAAGTGAACTCAAAAACATAAAACAAGCGAAAAAATTAGAATCTGAAACTTGTACAATTTGTAATTATGAGTGTCTTGTTAAAAATTAAGGAAAATGTTACTACTGACTAGAACAAAAATTGTACAAGTTTCAGATTCTAATCTTTTCGCTTGTTTTATGTTTTTGAGTTCACTTTTTGAAAACTTGTGTTTTTGAAGTTGATAAACTTCACTTACTTCAGCTCATTAGATTTTGGACTGTGATTTTTATTTATTGTTTTTGAGTGTTGATTTATGATTAACACTCAAAATCAAGCAATACATAAAGCACATTCCTTTAAGAGATGAATGTGATGTGAATGAAAATTTTATGTTGTATGAAAAAATTTTTTCCTGTACAATTTAGATATAGGGTGTCTTAGGCAAAGTTGTTCAGAATCATGAGAAGAAAATTTTGGCATGAAAATTTTCCATTTTCCCGGAAAATTTCGGAATTTTCCACCTGGTCACCCTATTTTTTTGTATGGACACCCTATATTTTTTTGATCCATAAACACTCCCACGTTGAATACAAAAATAAGTCTAGAACATACTTTGGGTCTCAGATGAACCGTTTGGGCGCTACGCGGTCTGGAAGAAAAAGGAGCGACTGCAATATAAAACTTGTAAAAAGTAGATTGGCATAATATTTAAAATATTT
The DNA here is from genome assembly GCA_900002565.1 of Culicoides sonorensis. Classification (NCBI taxonomy): domain Eukaryota; kingdom Metazoa; phylum Arthropoda; class Insecta; order Diptera; family Ceratopogonidae; genus Culicoides; species Culicoides sonorensis. The sequence continues at coordinate 32,907 of LN483849.1, forward strand.
AACATTGGAAAATTACTCGCGAAACTTTGTTTTTCATGTGGTTGTTCGTGTAACGAGATGTTCATTAAAAAATTTGTAGTTATTTGTGATGCCACAATTATTTTTTAAATTCTCAATGCATGGAAAAGTAAGACAGAGAAATTTCGAATCAATTTTATGAGTTTTCCATTTTCTTGATTAAATTATTTATCAATTACCTTTAAATTTTATCATAAACCTCAAAAACTTCGATTCTATTGTCATATAAGATGATAAAAACACACACACACATGAATTGAAACAAGAAAAACTTTCAAACTATAAAATCTGTTGTGGCATATGCCATAATCTCAATTCATATAGAAAGTAATAAAAAATTCATAAAACTTTATCCATCTTTTGTGAGTTTTATAGTATTTTATTTTTTTTTTATTTTAAATTCTAGAATTGGATAAAACAACATATTAATGCAATTTATTTCAATATGTCAAATTACGATGCAATTGATGAATTTTAATGACAAAAATAATCCTTTTTATTTTCATTTTAATGTAAAAGTTTTATTATTGATTTTATTATCAGATCAAAATAATCATATTACATTATATTTTATAGTTTTATCATATTAGTGGAAATTCCTGGTCATTTACAAAAAAAAGGTTGAGTTGAGAAATGGAGACGACTGGTTTTTTCTGTTATATTTAATTCAATTCTCTTGAATTTGAAGATATAAGTTTTTTGAAACGACTATTCAAAAAGTGTATCTTAGAATGAAAAAAATAAATTAAATGGAGACGCTTCGTTAAAGATTTCATTTTTATGATGGGCACGTTTGGTTTTGGATGATTTTCATGACAAATCTTCTGAATTTGATGCAAGGCTTCAAAAAGTTCATTTAAAGAAGAAATTTGATACAAATGAATTTATTAAAGGAGACGGTTAGTTACTTATAATCAGTTTCATAATGAAAACTATAAAAAAAAATCGGCATTTCTTGGTATTTTTTTTGATTTTTTTTACAATAGTAATTTCAGACAAAGAAGTCATTTTCTGATGGAGACGCTTGGTTATTGATAAATATTTTCAAATTGAATGGTGAAAACGTTTGGCAATTGACTAACATTTAAAAATTCAAATTAAAAATGATTTCACCTACGTAATGGAAACGCCTGTTATTTTGGAATTTAAGTGTTTTTTTATTAAATATCTCAAAGTCCCGAATTCAATTAAAATAACTATTCAAATACCCTCTTAAGCAGCACCTCAGCACCCTCAAATCATACGGGATTGAAGAAAATGTTTTCACTCATACCTGAGTCGTTGTCACCAATTTGTGCAACTATCATCATGTTCGAAACAACTTCAAGAGTGCCGCAAGGTTCTCACATCCGCCCACTGGCATTTAATCTTTTTGTCAACTCAATGGCGTAAATTTTATCATGTATTCCGATGATGATAAGATTTTCTTCCATCTGACTCTTCAATTTTACAATCGAATCTCCGAAATTTCTCAGAATGGTGCATCAGATTGGGTTCACAATTGAATGTCCCAAAATGTAGGCAAATGTCATTCACAGGATCACCACCCTCAATCATGAATCATTACAAGCTGAATGGCTTCCCATTAGGAAAAGTGAACAACTTTAAGGATCTTGGAGTTTTGTTCAGTAATGAATTGTCATTTGAAGAACAGGTAAATTTTATAACAAACAAGACTAACTCGATGATTGGTTTTATTGGTCGTCAAATGAAGGAGTTCTCAGATGCATACGTTTTTCAATCTGTGCATTACTCCTTTGTTAGTTCAAAGCTCGAATACTGCTCGGTTGTCTGGTCACCTAATCAAGCAACTTATGTGGCGAATTTAGAAGGAATTCAAAACAAGTTCGTGAGAGTTGCTGTTTCACGTTTCGGCTGGAAACAGGACACCCCTCTCCCACCATCATCGCATCTCCGTCAGCTGATAAATGTTCCGTTTTTGGAATGCAGAAAGGCTCAAGCTTCGAAAATGTTTGTGTTTGATCTTTTAACGAACAAGGTAGACTGTCCTCTTCTGCTTGAACAACTCCCTTTGAATCGCCCAAGCTGTCAACTGACTTTTTAAAATTAGTATTTATTCAATCAAAATTGGTTAAAAGGAGCAAATGAATTCTAAATGGAAACGCCTGGTTAATAATGATGATGGTCTTTAAGTTCACTTTCAAATGCCTTATTGTGACACAAAATTTTTCAATTAAATTAAAATTTTACAACTTACTAAAATAGATTCAAACATATCAACTGAATTAAATTTAATTTTACAAAATTACTTCTACGAAATTTACATCATGTTTAACTCTAAGTAAGTGGTAATGATGTGGTGGTGAAATATTATGTGTGAACTTTCCTTCAAATTATCTAATTTTCAGATCCGTTTCATTTCACAATGTAATTCAACAACATTTGCTAGAATTTAGTTTCAATTCCTTCTTTTCAACATAAATATCATGTCTTGAATGTTTTTGAATATATCACACAAAAATGACTCACATTCAGTTTACTATTATTATAATCATCATCATCATGATTCTTTATTGACTTTTATAGTTTTGAATAAGAGTTAAATTTTACAAAACAGTTTAAAGAGAATTAGATTTTAAAAAGAAACTGTATTTGACAAGATTATTTGTGAGTTTAATGTTTAATATGATGACAATACAAATGTGTGTGTCTTTGTATTTTGTATGGATTTAAAAGATTAAAGCAATTTATTATCAATGTAAATGAAAAACGAAAGAAGAAGAAGAAGAAGTTTTATATCTATTTGATGTTTTTTTCTTAAATGTGAGCACGTACCATGAGTTGATACACATAAATAAAGTTGTTGCTTGATGGAATTAACATACACAGATGATGATAATAATTATCATTTCCCTTTCAAATTTTATTTACTTATTTAAAGTTATTGCTATTTGTATGCTTTCAATTATAAGTTTTATTTAACTTTTTCCTTAATCATCCTTAAACTGTGTGTGTCTGTGAGTCTGAAATGTAACACATGAAATGAAATGAAATTCAATTCTCTCATGAGTGGGATGATTTTAAAGTGAAATTGAATTTTCCTTATAAAATTTCAATATTTTGTGAAATTGAATCATAAATCAATAAAACATTTGACTTGCAACTCAAAATTACACACAGTCCTTATAAAAATACGATCAAAATTCACTTCAATTGAATTCCCTTTAACCGCATTCTACATTCCTGAATAAAAGCCCTTAAATTTTTTTCATTGCAAGCAAAGACAACAAAAAAATGCAATTAAGTGCACATAAGTAACGGTATTACTTTCAACATTTAACTATGCCACTGTCACATGTGCAGTGCATAAGTGATTTTAATGAAAATATAACAATCAGACTTGACATAAACATAATTTTTTTTATTTTACTCAGTGAAACTCAGTGGAAATGTAGAACATTTATGGCAATTACAGTTAATTTTTTTTTTATTCAGTTTTATTTTTTATAAGAATCTGTGAAAAAAGTAGGTGGAATTGAATTTAATATGTAATTGCATGCAATTTCACTATGTCAAATCAAGATAAACAAATATGTCAACAACAGTGGGGCAAATGTTGTGTTTACATATGTGAAATGGAAATGGGTAATAATAATTTCTATTATAGTTTTTTTTTTGTTAATTTAAAAAAAAATTATATGAAAATAATAATGATCATAATAAAATGTGTGTTTGTGGTGCATTTTTTTGTATGACAGTAATTGTTATTGTTGAAAATTGGTTCTGGCATGTGATTTGGATATTACTGGATTTTTTGCTCATAATTTTACATGAAGGTAATTTGTACTTTTTTAGCGCATTTCTTGAAAATGCCGGTATTGTGGGAGGTCATGCTCTCCGTATGTGCCAATCATTAAAAATGACGCCAATCATTGAAAAAAGTCGACAATGATTGAAAAATGTCGCCAATCATTAAAAATGTTGCCTATCATTGAAAAATTTTCACTAATCATTAAAAAAATGTCGCTAATCATTAAAAAAATGTCGCCAACCTGAAATCTGAATCCGATCAAAGAAAAACCTTGAAATGAACAAGAAAAAAGATAATCACCTCGTTTATTCCCCTTTGTTTATTTTTTTTTACATATTCAAAGAAAAAAAGGAGGAAAAAACAGCAAAACCAACATTAAGTCGTTGATAACATTGAAAAGCTTTTTACAACTTTTTATTCGATTTATTCTTTTACTTTCTCCGTTTTTTTCATTCATTTCCGAACAATGTAAAGATTATTATTATTATCTCCACATCTTCTTTTTTTTCGTCTACAATCATTTTATTTTATTTTTTTTATTATTCCTTTTATTGTTGTTCCAATTGACTTGCTAAGCCAAGATTTTAACGATACACAAATAATGAGCATTGTATTCCCTTTTGATTTGACACAATCTTGTTACTTTTTCTTTTACTTTCTTTTCAATGTTTTCATTTTAAATTAAACAGACAATTTTCCATTTTTCTTTAAATTCCATAAAAATATTTGAAAAAAAGAAATTTAAACCAAAATCGAAAAGTCATTGACATTTAATCCACATAATGTATTGATTGTCTCGTTGTCATTGTTAAAATCAACCAGTATTTACTTAATTTGAACTGAAATTAAACCATCGATACCGGAAATATTTACGCGTCATCAATCCCTTAAGTGACCTTAATCCAACAAAAGTGAAATAAAATAAATTTTATCAAGCACTTACACACACACATAAAATTAAAATTGATTGGACATCAAATAACACTTAAAATTGATGCATATTGATTTTTTTTATATTTTAGATAATTTTATTGGGTCCATTAATTCAAATTTTAACATTTTTATTGTAACGTTTTTGTGTATGTACATTCGAAGGATGATGCTCAATAAATTATTGGATCACATTTAAATTTATTGAACATTTAACTTTCACATATGCTTAAAATATCATGATGATGATGATGAAAAATAATACACATATTTAAAATGAAAATTGTCTGATAAGGACATCGACACACTGAAACAATTTAAAATAATATCAATATTCAAAATAGTTTGCATAGCAATTGAATGGGGAAACTTCAGTGGTGGAGGTTAACTTGAAATGCTTTTAAAATATGTGTGTGTGTGCTAAATTGTTGCAGCATTATGCCATGTAAATGATATTAAATTGCAAAAAAGATGAAGAAAGCGCAGTTAAAGTGACAATATAAACATAGTTAAATATATTTTATATATTTCAGTGTAATTCTAAAATGGCGAGACAAAAAAAATGTATTGAATTTCATTATTGCCATGTAAAAGATTTTGTATGGCGGAGAAGCAAAGGATATCGTAACAGAAAAATAAATGTTTTAAAGTGTAAATTGAATATACGATTTATGGACGTATTTTAAGTTGTGTTCGTTTGTAGAGACGCTTTTAAGGAAACTCTACAAAAACTCAACGAAACTTTTCAAAAATTTAACGAAGCTCTACAAAAATTTAATGAAGCTCTACAAAAACTCATCGAAGCTCTACAAAAATTCAACGAAGCTCTACAAAAACTCATCAAAGCTCTACAAAAATTTAACGAAGCTCTACAAAAGTTCCTCGAAGCTGTGCAAAAATTTAATGAAGCTCTACAAAAACTCATCGAAGCTCTACAAAAATTTAACGTAGCTCTACAAAAATTTAACGATGCTCTATAAAAACTCATCGGAGCTCTACAAAAATTTAATGAAGCTCTACAAAAACTCTTCGAAGCTCTACAAAAATTTAACGAAGCTCTACAAAAACTCATCGAAGCTCTACAAAAACTCGTCGAAGCTCTACAAAAACTCGTCGAAGCTCTACAAAAACTCATCGGTGCTCTACAAAAATTTAATGAAGCTCTACAAAAACTCATCGGTGCTCTACAAAAATTTAATGAAGCTCTACAAAAACTCTTCGAAGCTCTACAAAAATTTAACGAAGCTCTACAAAAACTCATCGAAGCTCTTCAAAAATTTAACGAAGCTCTACAGAAATTTAACGAAGCTCTACAAAAACTCATCGAAGCTCTACAAAAACTCGTCGAAGCTCTACAAAAACTCATCGAAACTCTTCAAAAGTTTAACGAAGCTCTACAAATACTCCTCGAAGATTTACAAAAATTTAACGAAGCTCTCCATAAAAATTAAAGAAACTCAAAAGCATTTTGTACCGAATCACCCACGTTTATTCAATTCACATGAATTTTCTTCTCAGTTACAAAATAAAAGACATTTATCGAGGTCATTGTGTCGCTCCTGTTTCATTTATAGCTTGAAAAAAAAATTTATTGAACGCAATCATCTTTGCATAATTCAACACGATCATTTTAACAATAAAATTCGAAGAACAGATTGTAATAAAAATATTTTATCAATATAATGAGCTCATTTTATTTCCATTCAATCAATTTTAAACAGAAAATTTTCATTTAAAAACTTTATTTGATTCACGTGAAATGAAGACGATGATGATGAAAACCATCACCAGCTGTTTACAGTTGAAATCTCTTGAAATCTCGCTCACTTTCATATTGAATGAATAAAAACCTATAAAAAGCACACACAATTGACCCATAAAAACTTTCTTTTATACAAATTTTAAATTATAATATCACTTGGCTTTACAAACTTTCTTTTAATACACCTTTTGTGCATTTTCCTATCAATTCCCATTGAATGGAGTTGAAAAAAACATTATCTTGATTTTTATTATTATTTTAATGTTGTTTTTTTTTCTTCTTCTTCATTAAAATACACACACAATCAATAGAAAGAAAGTTCTAAAGGTATTCAATATAATAAATAAATTTAATTTAAATTACAATTCAAGAACTTATTTCCTGTTTTTCCATTCAAAATGGGTACGTGTGCGTTCTGGCCTTAGGCATTTATTTCATAATATTTGTATAAAATGGTCTTACATTAAGTTTTAAAGGTAAAAGAAAATAAAGATGTAAATAAAATTTATATTTAAAACCTTATGTGAAACTTTTCTATGAAGAAAAACTTATCAAAATACATTGAGAAAATGTATTGGTATTTAGCATACTTGATCTATTTTTGTAAAGTATTGAAAAGTTTTTACCTTGCTACCTGGAAATTTACTTTTATTTTTTGTTTTAAGACAATATTGTTCTACTTTAATGGTTTGTATTTACTGGTTGAAAGTTTTTTATTATTCTGTTTTGTAGTTTAAAAGTAATTTAACAAGAATTAAAGTAATTTTTGGTTTGTATTGTGTGAATTTTTAATTCCTTCTCATCTCATTGAAGAAGAAGTCACACAATTTGAATATCGATGAAATTTTGTTTTTTATTAAAATGCAAAATTTCATTTTCAGTAAAGTGTGTCACCAATTTATTACACATTGCTTTTTACCTTTATTGTCTTTCCCTTTACACATTGAAAGGTAAAAAAAATATTTACTTAATCTTACTTTAATGCCACATTTTCCTTACAATTTCGATATATAATGAAAAACATATTTTAAGAGAATATAAAGAGAAAATTCCTTTTCACTGACAAAATTTATTTACTTTCAAATGAATGGAAAGAAGATATGCTAATTTTATTGATTACTTTTAAAGCTATTTGTGTGTTTGTAAAAATATTTCCTCACATTTTACGACAATGTGTCTTTTTCTATACTAAGGTGAGGTGAATTTTCAATAATAAAATGTGTCTTTTCTGTTAAACTGTTACCTAAGAAAAATTTTCAAAGTACATTCAACACGTTTACTTTATGTGTGTGTATAAAATTTATTGAGGAAATCATCAACTTTGTCTTCAATATCTCTTTTATATTTATTTTCTCTTTAAAACCGCCTTGAGATGTTGTAAAATTTGTTATCAGTGTTTTAAGTAAAAATATCTAGAAAATTGGAGTTAATTGGATTTTCATGATCAAATTTTTTTGATACAGATTCGATGAGATTATAGAAAAAAAATCGATATTAGTGTAATATTTTGAGCATAAAGCGAGGTTGAATCACGAAACGTACATATTGAGAAAATATCAACCTATTAACAGAATTTCTGAATATGAAAAAAATGACTCTAAGATAGAATTTCAATAAATCCAGAAAAAGCCATCTTCAAAATTGTTTAAACTTCATTTTTGCATCATTACTTTTCAAAATTTCATTCACTTTGTTAGTGATTTGCTTGTCAAAACCTTATCAAAAATGAGGTTTTTCAAATTTCACACTTTCTTTGAATGAAAAATTTCTTTTTAAGGAGAAATTTCAAAGAATCCTGTAAAACCCATCTACAGAAATGTCTGAATTTGAATTCTACATCACTAGTTACTGGAATTTCATGCATTTTGATAGTTTTTTGCTTGTAAAACCGACCAAAATTCACGTTTTTTTAAATTTCACACTTTATTCCAGGTCAAAGAGGAATTTCCAAGAAATTTCAAAGAATCCTGAAAAAGCCATCTACAGAAATGTCTGAATTTGAATTCTACATCTTTAGTTTCTGAAATTTCATGCATTTTGATAGTTGTTTGCTTGTAAAACCGACCAAAATTCACGTTTTTTTAAAATATCATACTTTTTGACCATGGAAAAATGAGAGATGAATATCCTTTTTATCTTATTGGAGGTTAACAAGCACTTTGCACCAAATTGACTTATAATTTTAATCCTTTTGAAAATCTAATATTCATTTAATTGTATTTTGAATGTTCTCACACACACACCACCCATTTAAAAGAGAACAAGAATAGATTCAATTTAAAACATAAAGAAAATATACATTTCCGTTTTATTATTAAAACTTTTTGTACAGAAATTTTCTTTTTTTTTACACTTTCAACGTAAATTCATAGGAAACGATTCACCTGACTAGATTAAAACAAAAAGTTAAGAAAATACACACACACACACCATTTGAAAAGAGTGTCTAAAATTGCTTTTAACAACTTTGCTAATCCAACTTAAATTCAAACATGACTCTAATGCTGTTGGATTTGAATGCAGTACAAACTTGAGTGTATTTTTTTGTCATTTCCTTATCTTAGATTTCTGTGAATGCCTTTTTGATACTGTGATGCATATTAAATATTGAAGAATTAAACAAAGTCCTTTTAACACACACACACACACACACTTAAATATACATGGAAAGAAAAGGAAAAAACAAATGAAATTCAAAATAACAATAATAAATTTTGATGTTGATAAAAGAAAGTTTTATTTCTAAAGTATATGTGTGTGATGTGATTTTAACTGCTTATTTCCTGTTAAAATTTTATGTGTACTTCATTTTAATTGAGTTGAAATTGAATTTTACGTTTTCCTTGTATCATATATGATTCAAAATGATTATCAGGCATGAAATATGATGAAAATGCAATGAAATTTGTAACAAAATTACAGAGATTTTATTTTCAAAAAATAAAAGTTACATGACTTTAAAAATTCTTTTATGTCTGGAATTTTTTTCTTCTCTTTTTTTGAATTCAAGGAAAAAAAACTTCTTGTAACTTTTGTTGACAATCTTATTAACTACTAATAATATATTTTGGTAAGAGATATGCCTTAAAAGTGCCATACCACAATATTGAGGTGAATGCTCGAATAATATATTCACGATTTCTTCCTCTTCCTAAATAGCACAAACACATACATTAGCTGTGTGGTTAGAAAACTCTTCTTTTATGCCATCAATAGCTTTACATTTAAAGGAAAATTTACAAGTATAGAAGAGAAAAATATTTGAAAAGAAAATATTTGGCTTGTGGCTTGTAAAAAGACCAACTTTTAAATAATCTGCCTAAAGCGTTGCTTTTGAGTTATTTTTTTTTTTTTCTCTTAATTTGTAGACATGAAAAATAATTTCTTTGTTGTAAAAATTAATTCAGCTCAAAAGAAAATAAATAATTTTTATTTTATCATAAAATTGAACAGAAGACCAGACTGATATCAAAGCAAAATTTACATCATAAGGCAACTCTTTAACTCATTTTTCCTGGGAGATTCATTGAATTTACTTGTTTGAATACAGGAAAAGAAACATGAAAACGATAATTGTAATGATTTCCCTTAAGATTAATATTTGATTTATTTTTCTGTAATTAAAATTGATGGTAATTAATTGTTGTGAAATGAATTTCGTATTATTTGTGCAATAGCTTCCGTAAAGTTAAACAGATGATGATAAGCAGCCAAATGGATCACGAATGGACCCAGTCAGGACTTCAGGGCAGTTGTCTGATGTGAGGTTGTAACCGATTTTTTTTCAAATTAAAAAGATAATTTTTTTTCATAAAAAACCAGGCAACTCCACTTAATTCTCATGTAAATCATCAAAAATCACAGTAACCAATGAAAAATCATAAATTATGTCATTCATTTAATAAAAATATTTTTTATATTACAACTTTCCACAAACTCATTCATAAAATTCTTTTAATAAATTAACGATTTTTTTCTTTTTCTAGGTTTTCCCTTCCTTGATTTATTGTTATTAGTGCATTTGTAAGAAAAAATGAACTATTATAGACGGTATGTCCGCCGTCACACTTTGCCACTGAACGCTATTCTTAGCTCCAGAATGGTCCATCGGAGCGAGGTTTTTAAAAGACAGAGATACTCATGAGGATTAATTATAACCTATTAGCTTTGAGATTAGGCACAGAGAATAGGCTTCAGTGCCTGAAAACGGCCAAAAGCCCAAAATGTCTGATGTTTTCAAATTTTTTTTAAAAAATTTTCAAATAGTGGTTTTTTTCAAAATAGAATTTATTAATATTGCGGAAAATGGAGGATTTTTTTTTTAAAATTTCAAAATGTCGGGGTTTTGAAAAAAATTTAAAACTGTCATTTTGATTTTTTTTTTTTAAAAAACTGCCATATTATAATTTTTCAAAAAAAACTGCCTTATTGAAATTTTTTGAAAAAATCCGAGTTTTGAAATTTTTGAAAAAATACGAGTTTTGAAATTTTTTGAAAAAAAAACTGCCTTATTGAAATTTTTTGAAAAAAACTGCCTTATTGAAATTTTTTGGCAAAAAAACTGCCTTATTGAATTTTTTTTTAAAAATCCGAGTTTTGAAATTTTTTGAAAAAATCCGAGTTTTGAAATTTTTTGAAAAAATCCGAGTTTTGAAATTTTTTGAAAAAAAACTGCCTTATTGAAATTTTTTGAACAAAAACTGCCTTATTGAAATTTTTGAAAAAAACTGCCATATTGAATTTTTTTAACAAAAAAACTTCATTTTCCGAGGAATATGTAGAAAATTTTTGAATTTTGCTGAAAAACCGTTAATTTTGACCAAAAGTTGTTCGGCAACCCTATTTTTTTGTATGGACACCCTAATCCAAATTTTCAGCGGACCTCGGCCAACGGAAATGAGGCATAGTTTCAGAAGAAACTTAGGGTCTAGAATGTACCACAAAGTCATGGGAGGTGTTTCTCCCCACATACGTTTTTGGGATGTGACTGAATATAAAAGTATTATAAAAACTGCCTTATTGAAATTTTTTGAAAAAAAACTGCCTTATCGAAATTTTTTGAAAAAAACTGCCTTATTGAAATTTTTTGAAAAAAAACTGCCTTATTGAATTTTTTTTTAAAAATCCGAGTTTTGGAATTTTTTGAAAAAAACTGCCTTATAGAAATTTTTTAACAAATCCGCGATTTTGAAATTTTTTAAAAAATCGGCCATTTATTGATTTAAAAAGTATTAAAATTAAAACTTGATTTTATTCAATGAAACGAGTCCCATCAAAATGCACTTTTCTAAGCCACTCAGTGGTTTGAATTTCCCATTTTTTTTTCTTTCAATACAACACACAAATTATTTTTTGTTTGTTTCCGTGTTATTTTGTTTTACGATGATGATTACGGTTCTGATTACTTTCATTTATTATTAAAAACGAAATTAATTGCGTGCACAAATCATAATTGAAATATCGGAAGAAGAAAAAAGAACGAAATAGCTCATAACACTAATGGATTAATTATTGTTTGACAGTATCAATGTTCGTCAATATTTATTAGTTGATTTTATTTAACAAGGGAAATGAAATCAGAAAAAGTTTTTCTTTTCTTTGATCTTTAATTTTGTGGTTCATTGACGTTTTTTACGAGTTAGATTTGAAAAAAAAAATGCGATATGATTTTCTTACATGTAAAAATGAGGTTCATTCAATTTAACAGTCACTTGAAATGTTGCAATGAATTTACATACCTGAAAAGAGAACAAAAAGAAAAAATTACATCATTAGTGAAAATGTTTACAATGTCTTACACTTTTCAATTCAACAGAAAAAACACAAAAAAAAGGTAATGTGTCAAAAGTTATACAAAAACAAATTTTCATTGATAAAACGAGGTAAGTGTTTTTATTATTATTTTTATATGTGTGTGTGTTGGAATGACAAACGATATAATCAAAATACATTGAAAAAATTAAAAAAACGATCAAAACGAACACAACAAAGTATGATATTGCATGCCTTTTTTAATTAAAATCGAAAACACAACACGACCAAACACCACAAACACACACTTGGATTTTTCAAATTATTTTATATGGCAAACGGCATAACGATAGAGACTGGTAGATTTTGCTACTGATTTCCATACACACCATGGAATTGTATTGATGGGTATTGTGTGAAAATTGCTGCCAGCCTTATATACACGAAATAAAATATCAATAACGGTTGGTGTTGGTGTGGAAAAATTTTATATATAAATTAAAAAGTTGAAAAAAAATATCACAAATCACACACAAAATAAAATAATTGGTGTCGATTATCTTTTGTGCTTTATTTGTCATTTGTTTACTTGATATTTGAACACAAAATTGGGAAAATGGCTGAAAGCGATGGAAACTACTAGTAAAATTTTTGACTTTCGCATATAAATGTGTATGGATGAGCCAGCAAATTTTACTTTAATTAATTGTTATTCTAGTTGTTTCACAGAGCGAACAATTTAATTTCCCATTCTCATGCCACTCTTTTAGTATTATTATTATTTTGTTACAGTTGCATTTAAATGCCGACGTGCTAGCAAACAAAACAATTCTCATAATAATAATAATTGTGTTGTGTGTCTGTGGAGAATAATGGAAAAGACGCGAGTTATCGTTGTTATTATCCATCATAGTGCATGGATGCATTTAAACTGTAAAGTAAAAAAAGAATGGCAAAAAATAAAATAAAAATGAATCATATTATGCAAATCACGTAACAATAACATTAAGACGTTTTGTTTGTTCAATGTTCATGTAAATGCCGGTATTTTGCATTCACTCTTTGTGTTTACATGCAAAAGATAAATTTTAATTTTCCCTGGATACAAGGATACTGGATACAACGCACTGAATCAGACCGGAAACAGAATGCTTTCGCTCTCACCCGAACAGAACGTGACTTAAATATGTTTTTTTTTGCTATCAACTGTTTTAAATTATAAAGAGAAGGAAAAAAATGAAAAAATATGTACAACAAAGTCCTTGTTGTGTTTGCTTGTAAACAAATTCAACTGTCAAGTTAGCAATCGTTTGAAATGCATGCAATCAAGACAAGTTTTCACACACACGCCCATGGAAATATTTTTTTTAAAAGAATCATTTTTTTTTCTTCACATATTTTTAAAGTAAAATAAAATTGTTGCTTATTGTTTATTTTACTCTGCCTTTTCCATCATTTATGTGAATAAATTTTTTTTTTCTAACATCATCGTTGTCATCGTAATCGTTTTTTTTTTGCTGTAGTTTGCCTTTTAAAGTCATCATACATGTTTGTTGTCTTTTTTTCTATCCTATTCTATCCATACTTATTTCCCAAATGGTGTAAATATATTTTTTTTAATAAAAAATGTACCATATTATTTACACACAAACACACTCTCGAGAAAAATTCGATATGAATAAAGAGGCTGAAATGAAATGAAATCTTGACAACATGATAAAAAGAGAAAAAAATGGAAATTCATGTGAATGGATGCAAAATAACAAGGAAATTTTAGATGAAATGTTGCATTTCAAATAAAAAGAATAACAAAATCGAGAAAAATCCCACCATAATCCCATTAAATTGTCTTCTCTATGTGGAAAAATCTAATACATGCATATTATGCGAATAAGCATCAAGAGATTTGTTTTTACAGCATTCAATGTAAAATTCTGTTTTTTTTCTTGTTTGAAAGTTAGAAAAAAAATGAAAATAAATAAACATTGAGACGAAGAAAACTATCCTCGATATTAGTTTTTGAATAACAATGCAACATTTAAAATACATAAAAATGAGAAATTCTTAAATTGAGTGACTTTGAAAAGCGCATTACAATTACTGAGTTCGTTGGTACTAGTTTTAAATTTAAAGGATTATTTCTGACCGAATAATTAGAAGCAATGCAGACCAATTTACGAACCTGATTCTTCAAAAATTTACTTCAAAGTGATTTTTTGTGCTCGTCTTTCGAAAATGCCAGACAAAATCCCAATATGCAAACTTCAATGTTTTTCAACGGTTTTTTTTTTGAATTTTAGGTCTTGGAAACCGATATACGAGCCTGATGACAAAAAAGCAAGCCTCGCTTCAATGCCACCATTTAGATTAAATGATGATCAGAAGACGTCGAAATGATGACAAAAAAAAAAGCGTCATGTTAAAATTTCCTATGAATTTTTAAATTTCTCCTCTTATTTAGAATGTTTCTAGCTCTTCAATTTGCACTATTTTTTTTCGTAAAACTCACTGCAATCGCCAGAAAATCGAAATGTATCGAGAGCTTTTTAATTTTGCATCGTTATCTTAACCTTCATCCTTTCCAGGGACTTTTTTGTTCCTGTAAATTTAAAAGATAAATTTTGACCCTTAATTTTTTTACCTGACTCGTACTGCAAGACACAAGTTCTACAAGACACTGTCATCTGAGAATGTTTCATACAGAGAATTTAAAATAATCGGCCTCGAAATTCAAATCCCCTGAAAACTAACCAAGCTTTCAACTGAGAACAAGATGAAGCTTAAAAATTCATATGAAATTTCAACCCGGTCCGTAACAGTGCATTTTTTCATACAAAATGCATTGAAAAAATGAAACAAAATCCATGTTGTCATGTTGTTGGCAATTTTAAACCCTAAAACGAATTTGAAATATGTTCACATTGTTGAATGCCAGAAAAGATTTACATTTCTTGCCAAATACAAAGAAATTTATGTGTGAAATGTAAAAAAAAATCTCGTTACAGTTAAAATTGAAGACAAATCTGCATATTTTTTAAATAAATATTTTTAAATGAAGGAATTCAATCACATTTGAATGATATTCATCATTCGTTGAAAAAAACATTCAGAGTGATCAGCACAAATTTGACACTTTTCTAACATTTCAAATAAATCTGTTTCTAAAATCAGTCCATTATTTTCAGATACCTTTAATTAAAATTAAAATTTGTATTTATTTAAAATTTTTGTTATTCATCAAACTTTTGTATATAAATTTCATTGATATTTTGATTAAAAATGATGGTACTACGCAGGGAATTTCAATGAAATTTAATTTCAATCGAAAAACTACTTTATTTATCCTATTTATTTATAAATAAACGTATTCATATTTATTCAATCGAAAATAAATCATCATTTTATCTATTTTCCAATCAATAACCATTTTACGATTATGATTATGTTAGTTTTTGAACTTTTCCGATAAAATGATACAAATTCCCATACAAATAAAAGAGGAAAGGAAACGATTCGAACAATGTTATAAATTATTATGTAAAATAAATTTAAAAACACTATATTTGGTTATATTTGCTATTTAGATTTGATACACAAAATATGAAAATATTTTTAGAAATTTCAATATTTACTTTCATAGAAATGCGTCAAAAATATGTATATATTTTTTATTATCATGACTTAATTGAAAATTGAAATCAGTATCAATTCACTTTAACTGAACGTAGTAAGTTTTAAAAAGATTGGAGATGATAAAATTAAATTGCGATGAAGAAAATTCAAAGTAAAATTCTGTAATCATGAGTTGAGCAAACATATCGTTAGCGCTCATTTACTCTTTGGTGTTTACTTAAAGATTACTTCAAAGCTTGAAATGTTTGTCTTTGATATAATAAGCTGGTGATTGTACAAAGTAAATTTGTTTTCTTTCTTTTATAAATATCAAAGTAATGAATGGAAAAAAAATTCGATACTTGTAACATTTGGAATTTAACCCTTAAACGAACTGAATTTGGGCCTTAGAGGCCATTTTTCATGTTCGTGTGAATCTGCATAGGAAACCGAGTTAATTTGGGAAATGGAAAACCATAGGATTGATATATTTGTTTTTTTTTTAATGGAATTTTTTTTATTTCACAATTATTTTATTTTTTTTTAAGTGTTAGTTAGATTTCAGTTAAGTTTTTTGTTGTTGTTCTTGTAATTTAGTTGCCAATCAGAAACTCACATAAAAGGTTTCGTTATGCCCTGGTTTCCTTATTGCTTCTAAGGAGAAGTCGATCAGCTTCGAATGTAGAAAAAAATGTATATAATCATAATTCAATTCAGGATTAAATCAAGTGTCAATCAGCTTATAATGTAGATAGTCATAATTCAGGATCAAATCAAACTGATCTATCATGTGGTGAATGTGGTCATTATAAATACTTTGACGATTTTTTTTAACTTGATAAAATTTACTTCATTTTTAACATGGAATGGCAGCTTAATGATATGAGTCAAATTTTCAGTAAATAAACTACTATACATCAAGTTGCTTTTCGCCAGTTGTAGCACAAAGTCCTGTTTGTTTCTTGTATTGTATTTTGAAATATTTGAAAACTCTGAAGAATGTTTACGTTTTCAAATCCCTAGATTGAAATTAAATAATTCAAATGGTAATGAGCATTTGATCAATAGAACAAACCTTTAGTTGATAAGGGAAGAACGTTTGTTCTTCTCTTGAGTAAGAATATAAAACGACTCAGTTTTTTCTGATTAATGTGGGACTTCCAACTAAGCTGATCATCAATCATTAGTCCTAGATATTTCATTTCAGAGACTTTTCGATGGTTGTTCCATTTGCTGTCAAATTGGTTTGTTGTAAAGGACTTGCGATGATCTCTTAAAAATCATGACCTTAGTTTTACTTTGATTGAAACTCAAGTAATTGTCATAAGACTAAACATCGATGACTGTAAGGTCTTCTTGCATCATTTTCTTAAGTTCACTGTAACTTGAGTTCGAATATGTTATCATCGCGTCATCAGCGTATAACTGCATGACTTTATGTAAATTCAGTTTTAGACAATCATTGATGTTATTTTACAATTAATTTCTTTATTAGAAAACATTATTTTTACATACAGTTGAATAACAAAGTGATTTGGCTTTTCCTGGTCATTTCAGCTTATACTAAGATATTTAATTTAAAAGACATTTATGTGAACAGAAATTTATATGAATAGGACTGATTAAATAAAACTAACTTATAAACTAATTACACTAATATCACAGACTACTATCCAATTTTCAGATGTTGTTGTTGTACTTTAGTAGGAAGTAATCATTGATGTAAATAAGAAAGACCAAAGTAGATGGACAACTGTCTTGAGGGATGCCGCAAGTGAGAAGTTGATGATTAATACTGATATTTTTTGCTGAAATAAATTGGGTCCTTCCAAATAAGTAATTTTGTATCAAGCCACTTGGTATGATATCAAAATTTATCACTTATGAAAAATTTAACAGGTTACGCGGTTCACGTAGAATTCGTATAAGTCTCATAGAAATTCACACAGAATTTTTTACGTTAAAATTCGTATTTTAATTTTAATAAAATTTAATTCACAAAATTTTACATGGTATACTCACATTTTATATCATCAAGATAAATTTTGATAACTTTTTATTTTCAAAATCAATGAAATGGGATTCAAAAGACCCTTAGAACGTCAAAGGGTTAATTTGACGGTATAAAACCATGTTTTTTTTGGTATGAAATCAGTTTCTCAGTGAAATTAACCTATAAATTAAGTAAAACTATAATCCAAAAACTACCAAAAACTCTCTCTTAACGTTGAAATGAAATAAAATTTTATAATAATCAAGATTATAAAAGAATTTTTTTTGTGTAGTTTTATGACGCTGATATAATAAAAAAAATATAATAAAATTAAAATAACAGGAGCAAATACACTTGCACTAGCAAAAATTTTACGATAGAGGTAATAAATTCAATAAATGTATTCTGATAAGAGATTTCTTTTATAATGCATTTTCTGTAATCATACTCATTTTACTCACTACATAACATGATTTTTTTTTTAACAAATGTATTGTCTAATAAAAATAAAAGTAAGTAAAATCTAATGTACTGTAATCAAATGTGAATTACGAAGTTAGCTCGATTCAGTTCCATTCCATATACCAATGAAAAGTTCATAACAAATAAATTCGCTTTTCAATTCATTCATTTACTTTTAATCTTATATTTTTGTGCCTTTTAAAATGAATGAAAATAAAAAAAAAAAAAAAATTAAACTTTCAAAGTCTGGAATAGTTTTCTAGACAAAATTTATTTTTAAAAGGCATTTTACTGTAATAATCAACATTGAAAATCGATATTAGCATACACAACAAAAAAACGAGAAATAGGACACTCATTCCATAAAACTTTAACTACACTACATTTAAAGGGTTTTACTTTGAATTTCTCTTCAATGAAACTAAAAACGTAATGCGGCTCAGAAAACTTTAATTCCAGTTGATAGTGATCGGTGAAGGTAATAAAATGTATTTTCTCATCATCATCATTACCATGATCGTGTTCTAAATAAATTTTGTGTTACTGTTATAATGTAATAAAGATTGTGATAAGAAAATTCTGGCCTGTGTGTTACCATTTTAATATGAAATGTAATTTTCTATGTGAATGAAAATCCGACCAAGACAATCATCCCTAATTTATTGCAACAAAGTATTGAAACTTGCATGAAGTTTTCCCGTTTTTTGTGTGTGTTGTAAGGAAAATAAATTGTATTGAACACCATTCACAATTGTTTTAGTTTGAGTCAGTGTGTGTCTGTGTAAGACGATGAGGACTAAAATTATTTCCATTCATTATAATAAAATTCATTTCAATTTTGCTAACGATGGTTTGTCACGCAACTTGTTAATTCATTATTTTATCTGGATGAGTGATAACGAAAAAAGGAACATAAAATGAGGAATAAAGTTCAGGATATGTCTTGCAATAAAAATTACTAGAGTCGGAAATTATACTTAATAGATGTTGGAATTGATTGTATGAGACGTTAAATAAAAGAAATAGATTTTAATGAGAGCTTTAGATGGGTTTCAAAATTAATAAATTAAATGAAGGTCCTTGAGAGGGCACTAATGACGATTCACTGGAACTTAAAATGAAATTAGGTCAAAGAATTCCCAGAGGAATTTTTTCAATGACAATTCGCAGGGATAAAAAATATTTAATGAAGGACTTGAATTCTTTAATATTCAGTAAGTTCAATTCAGTTTCAAGGAATAAATCATACAAATTTTATTTAAAAAAAATGAAATTTCTCATTACATTTACAAATTTACTCATCACACTCTTCATTTTACATAAAAGTTTCTGTTTCAATTCAAATTGTGCTCTAGTAAGACCAGATCCAGACAATTATACGACTCTTTCAACCTGTTTTGATGCATCACCTTCATCTAATGTAAAATTTGAGACAACTGAAATGTTTCGTTATATTGCACCCGAGCAAAGGAATCGTAATTTTACACTTCACAATCCATTCCCAGTCAATATGTGTCTCAGACGTCATTCAACATGTTTCCTCAGTTCAGAAATTGCAAAAAACAAAAAGATTTTATCCCAAAAATCGCACTGTAAATTTGAAACATGGCTTTTAACGATGCACACTAACATCGAATTCGTGATTTGTCTCGAAATATCACTAGACCTTGATACAAAGTTGCATGAAAATAAAACGAAATTTGATTTTGTCTTGGTGCACGATTGCTTACATGAATATGAATATGATAAAGAAGAAGATGGACATGAGCAACATTCATTTATTGTGATGGTCAAAAATGGTGTCAGTGAAGCTAAAATTAAAAGTTTTACATTTGAGCTAATTCATCAATTTGATTTGAAAAACTTGGATGATCAACGTATTAAAATGATGTGTGAGATAAAAAATCCTCAAAAAGACAGACAACAATTGAAGGATAGAAGAGACACATTTTATATGTTTGGGGTTTCAGTCAGTGTTCTTGTGATTCTTTTAATGGTGTTTTTATTGTTCAAATTTAATTGAATTCATTGAGAGAAAATTGGTGTGAAATCGAAGGATTTTTAATGTTATTTTAATATTAAGTGTCCTTAGAGTTAACTTGAAATTGTGTGGGAAAATTTTCAATAAATAAAATAATTTAAGAAAATTAAATGTCTTAAAATAAAAAAAAATTACATATGTTATTATTAATTTTCGATTAATGCTACACTCTCGACCAAAAATAGTGAGACAATGTCAGTTGGACACCAGTGCGAAATCAGTGAGTCTTTGAAAATTTTCAAATCACTAATGGAACATAACAAAAACGGGAAATTCTAAACATTGAGCGATTAAGAAAAGTGCATTTCGATAGATCTCGTTTCATTGATCGTTTTCAGGCTCTGGAGCCCAATTCCTTTGTCTTATCTCAGAGCTAATGAGTTAAAGTTCATTTTAGTAAACTTCTCCATCAGATTAAGCAAGTCATCAACTTTTAGCACATTTCTTGAAAATGCAGGGGCGCGGTCATTGTATCCGTCTGTCTGTGTCATTTTCAAAATGGCCGACTGGCCTAAAATGGCCGATTAACACAAAATCGCCGACATTGAAAAGTTTCGCCAATCATCTAAAAACGTCACCAATCTTTAAGAGATGGCCGACTGCAAAACGATATAAAATTCAAATATTTTTTGCAATTTTAAATCACTTTGTAATACTAATTTCCTACCAGTCATAAGTGGGACTAGTTTTCAAGGTCAAGAGTGTACGGCAAAATATCACTTATACCAAATTTTCTCATTTCATGACGTCGTTCCTACATAATTCCATCTAATTCGATTATTTTTCAAGCACACAGTTAATTTCCCATAATTTTGAAGGAAAAACACCATAAATTGAATAAAAATTGAACACTAGTCACATTCTCATTGTATGTTCAACAGCAAAAGGAGTTTTTTTTTTAATATTAATAAAAAATGAAAATATGCATTTTTCTTTAATTTTATTGACATTTTTTATGATAAAAAACGTCTTCAGCTTCAATTCATTGTGTCATGTTGAAAATGTTGTTGCATCAAACACCTCAACTCCTGGCGGATGTTCGAGTAAAATGTCGCAATCAAATAACCCAATTTATGGGAAAGAAATTCTACGCTTCATTATACCAGAAAATGACTATTTCAAGTTTTTAAGTGCGCCCATTAGGAAAAATTTGTGCTACGAACAAAACATCACATGTTTTTTGTCATCAGATTTCCCGGAAATCAAACTACCTTCAAAACTTTACTGTAATTTAAGTGATTGGATTAATTTAATACGAAAAACAGATAATCACATTTTATTGTGTCTTGGAGTTACATTTCATGTACCATCTAAAATAAAACGAGAATTAGATGATTTTAATTTTTTCCTAATTCATCAATGTAAAGCTAGATTTGGTGATCGACATTTATTTCTGCTGATGGCAAGAAATGGAGTTCAGGAAAATGAAAAGACAATAACTGCTGAAAGGATTATGAAACAGTTTGGTGTGAGCAAATTCGTCAATAAAAATTTCACAATCACAATTGAAGATGTCACAATTTAAAATATCACTATTCAAGACGAACAACAAAAAAATCTGTTTGAGGAAAACTTTTATCTGTTTCTTGTATCATTAGCAATTTTTCTTGTTATAATTTGCCTTGTTATTTTGAGTTACGTCATGTAAAATCATAATTTATGTTTCTAATTCATGGAAAAAAGGAATTTGGTCAATCAAATTTCATGAAAATTTTCAGAAAACGAAATTATTTTAGAGAATTATGCTTTAAATGTCTTGAAAATCAAAAAAAAAAAATACATACCCTCTTATTAATTTTCCATTATTGTGGCCTCAATATATCGACTAATGTCCAAGCATAAATCGTTAATTTCCTTTAATTCCGTTAATTTTCGATAATCAATTCAATTCAAAAAAAAAAAACTTAAATTGACTAAATTGAACATAACAAGTCCAACTTTAAGAGAAGAAGGAGGTGTTTTCATTTCAACTTACAATGAAAAAATACTTTTATTGTACAATTTTATTGACAGTCCTCGCAATTAATCAAATATTCGGTTTCAATTCACGGTGTCACATTGAAAACCTTGTTTTATCGAATACCTCAGCCAACAGCTCCTGTTCCAATGAAATAGTGCAACCAAGTAAAACAATTTTTGGAACTGAAATTCTACGCTTTATCATACCAGAAAATGATTACTTCAACTTTTTAAGTGCATCTTTGCCGAAAAATGTGTGTTTCAGTCACAACAGCACCTGTTTTTTGTCATCAGATTTAAATGAAATAACAAAAGAAATTCAATTACCTACTAAAAATTACTGTAATTTAAGTGATTGGATTAATTTAATACAAATATCGGATAATTACATTTTATGTCTTGGAGTTTCATTCAATTTACCGCCCAAATTTAAACGTGAATTTAAGAATTTCAATTTTGTGGTAATTCATCAATGTATGCTGCAGTTTTCGAATCGAAGGGATCAACATTCGTTTTTGGTGATGGCCAAAAATGGTGTCAAAGAAAATGAAATGACAAAAAATACAGTGAAAATTATGAAGCAGTTTGGAGTGAAAAAAGTTGTTAATCAAAATTTGAGAATCACGATTGAAGATGTCACGATGCAAGAAAAACATCATCTAAAAAATTTATTTAAGGAAAATTTCTATCTTTTTCTTGTATCATTAGCAATTTTTTTGATAGTGTTATGTCTTGTTATTTTGAGTTGTGTCATGTAATAGCACAATAATTTTAGTACGGTCAATAACTTACAATGATAAGAAATGAAATTTTATGTAGGCATACCAGGTACTTTTGATGAAAAATCGGGACTAGTGAAATAAAAAATCGGAATTTGAAAGCAAAAAACGGGACAGTTAAAAATTATTCATTTTTTACTAGACTAAAGTAAAGTCAACGACCTCATTAACCACCTTGTTAGCCTGGAGGAGGGATTTTTTTGACCCCCAGACTTTTATCATGAATTTCTATTTTTTTGCGGTTTTTCAACTTTTTTCTTCATGTAAATCACAAAATCAGCTCTCAGCGCCCTCTGTATGGTCTAATTGAAAAACACAGATACAAGACACTGTAATTTTTAATTCACTATCGATCTGCATACTCATTGTTGAATGTTTTGGGAAACTAAGGTCAATTTTAAGACTTTCCTAATAATAATATTCTTCAATGTTAAAAATCGGGACAAATCAGGAAATCGGGACATTACATCAAAAATCGGAATTAACCCACAAAAAAGTTCGCAAATGGTATGCCTAATTTTATGTGAGCTGAAATTCATTTGTTTTCATTAAACCAGAGGAAATATTCATTGAAAAAATTCACCTTAATTCTGAATTTGCATATTTTGGTGTCTGTTTGATTGAAAAATAAATTATTGAATCTAGCTCGTCTTACAATTTTTTTTCTTTTTCATTTAAAGGTAAACAAAGTGTGACAAGATGGAATATGTAGATTTTTATTCAATTTAAAGATACACGACTCGCGTTTTTTATTTTGAAAAATGAATCAATTTTCTTTCAGAGCAATGAAAACAAGTGCAAGATGTTGTTATTTATTGAACTGATTTTAAATTGTATTTATTTGCATACATTTATTTCAATATTTTTTTTTTTTATTTTCAATGTAAATCGATATATGTGTGATACGAATAAAATTTTAAGTAAAATGAGCTGAAATGTATTTTTTTTTTTGAAAAAATAATCAATCTTTAATGAAATTCAATGAAATTTTTTTAAATGTAGTCCCCATTCGCTTACAATTGCACTTCAAATCTAATTATTGTTAATTTAATTATGACAACTATTTCAGGGCAATCAAAATTTAGGATTAAAACAACAAAAATTAATAAACAAATATTGTAAACATCAAAACCATTTAATTCCACCATAAAATTCAATGTAGTCAAAAATCTGCATTTGTACGAATTTTCAACACGAAAAACAACAAAAATAATAATTACAACAAAATAATTTTGTTTATTTATTTATTCATTTATTAGGATTGTTATTTTAAAATCCGTATGAATTTCATATCACTAATTTACATAATAATTTATTTATTTAAATTTTTCACTTCATTTTTTGGGTACATTTATACCAGAAAAACACCAAAACTGTTCTGTTAAATAATTGGTTAAATCATGTTTTTCACTTTGTTATGAAATTATGTGTTGGTGTTGTTTTGTTTTTTTCTTTTTCTCTCTTTATTTGTTTTGTGTGAAATTTCATTGAAATTTGTGTAGGTTTGTGAAAAATTTGTTAACAGAACATTTTTAAAAATTCAAACTCAATCAAAGTAGGAAATTTTGCTTGTATTTTAAATGAAAAAAGTAATAAAAAGTTATGAATTTATTTAATTTTGAGTTTTATTTGTATGAATTTTGTTGTTTTTTTTCAGTTGCTCTTGAAAACGATATCCATGTAAAATGCTTACAGGGATTTGAATTTAACGCGTTTTTGTTTAAAATGTTTGAACCAAAAAGTTTTAAATAATTATGTTTAATTTTTATATTGAAATAAAGTAAGGATTTAAATGGAAACTATTTGTTGAAAATTTTATTATTTTTTTAATGAAAATGTTTTCTAAACTTAGAAATGAAAATTTTTAAGGTTTGAAAAAAATTAAAAAGGTCCAATAACTTAAAACAGTCGCCAATCATTAAAAAAAGTTACCAGTCATTAAAAAAACACAAATCATTAAAAAAAAGTCGCCAATCATTAAAAAAATTCAGCAATCATTAAAAACAAATCACCAATCATTAACAAATCACCAATGATTAAAAAAATCACCAATCATTGAAAAGTCTTCAGCCATGGAAAAATTCTGCAATTATAAAAAAAAGTCGTCAGTCATGAAAAAATCCAGCAATTATTAATCATCAAATCATCAATCATCAAAAAAAGTCACCAATCATTAAAAAAATCACCAATCATTGAAAAGTCGTCAGTCATGGAAAAATTCAGCAATCATTAAAGAAAGTCGTCAGTCATGAAAAAATCCAGCAATTATTAAAAAAAGTCGTCAGTCATGAAAAAAATTCAGCAATCATTAAAAAAAGTCACCAATCATTAAAAAATCACCAATCATTAAAAAAATTCGTCAAAGTGGTGACCCCGACGTGTTTTTTACAGCAGAATTTAGTGGTTTGAAAACAAGAGCCTTATTTTCTATCATTGCCTCAAGACGTTATACGATGCACTTTAAGCCACAGTAACGCCAGTTGATGACAACTAACTTCGTCAATGTTTAACGTAATTTATCATCATCTCCTCAATGAAACACCATAAAATTCCATCTTAATTGAATCATTTAACATGTATCTTCAATACATTCAACAAATTACAAAAAA
>LN483849.1:58694-76819 GCA_900002565.1 Culicoides sonorensis
CAGTTATGAAAAAAATTCACCAATCATTAAAAAATCACAAATCATTAAAAACAAATCACTAATCATTAACAAATCACCAATCATTAAAAAAATCACCAATCATTGAAAAGTCGTCAGTCATGAAAAAATCCAGCAATTATTAAAAAAAGTCGTCAGTCATGAAAAAAATTCAGCAATCATTAAAAAAATTCAGCAATCATTAAAAACAAATCACCAATCATTAACAAATCACCAATGGGTGACCCCGACGTGTTTTTTACAGCAGAATTTAGTGGTTTGAAAACAAGAGCCTTATTTTCTATCATTGCCTCAAGACGTTATACGATGCACTTTAAGCCACAGTAACGCCAGTTGATGACAACTAACTTCGTCAATGTTTAACGTAATTTATCATCATCTCCTCAATGAAACACCATAAAATTCCATCTTAATTGAATCATTTAACATGTATCTTCAATACATTCAACAAATTACAAAAAACTACACACCTGCTCACAGTCAAATCATTTTCTATACAAATAATTATTGTAATGATAATTAACATTCACAGATGTATAATTTAATTTCATTAACAAAACAAAAATAAAATAAATTAAAATGAAACAGTGTCAACACATTATCATCAATACAATAAAACAAAATACTGTTCAACTTCAGTTGTTGTGGCTTTTTTTGTTACTGTGCCATTTAATTGAGAACAAATCATGTGATGTTAACGGTTTAATTTGAAATTTTAACCATTTTGCTAAATCAATGCCATTCATCGCAGGTATAAGTAGTAAAAGTACAAAAGAAAGAAGAAAAAACAATAAGGTGTGAAAAAAAATCAGTGAATTCAATACAATCGAATGTAAATGATGGTATTATACAATGACAGTATGAAATTTCTCTCTACTATGTCTTTTTGTATTGTAAATTTCATTTAAATGCCGACAAAATATCAGTTATACATTTCAAACAACATGTATTATGCTAAAATTTTGTATAATTTAATACAGGCATTGTCTGTACGGTCACCGTATGTTCGTATACAAAATATTTTTCTATGGACTAGGATGCACATAGGTGTGAAATGTCCACAATGAATATTGAACCATGCGCATTGTAAAAAATCTTTATTTTTAATTTAAATTTTATACGATTTCAATTCAATTTCAAGTCAAATTTAAATGTTAACAACAAAAAATTGTCACCCTAATCAACATTTTGTATAACAGTCATACAAATTAAATGTTTATTTGTGTTAGTGTATGACATATTAGTGGTGCATTTAAACACTGATATGTCAGAGTTCCGTAAATAATATTAAAATTTTGTTAGAAAATAATAAAATTAATTGAAAATTCTTCAAAAATCTGATATTTAGATGTCATATTAATCCAAAAAAATATTTTTCAATTAAAGTACAAGTAAAAATAAGCCAAAAATTGAATAAAATTGATCGGAATTTGACGCTACATTAACAGGAGATATAAAATTCACATCATACCGTGAATATACACACAAAAAAAACAGATACAAGCAACAACTACGTCATCATCATACCATATCTTCTTGGTCGGTTTACCACAGTTCTTTTCACACGGACTTGAATTGAATTGAATTGTATTGTGTAAAGAAATTCGTCATTTTATGAATAAACAATATAATAAAATTAAATTAAAATGCAAATAATCTGATAACAAAGGTAATCAAAGCGTACAAGTGAATAGTAAAAAAAATAAATTTCAATGAGATAAAAATAGAAGGAATCATCGTTATAAATTAACCCTTATTATCAATGCGGTACAATTGAGTCACCGCTCGTAAAATATTTGAATATAAAGTCCCATTTAATTGAATCATCAGTGTGTTTCTGGTTCACATCACGATCGGACGAATTATCATTTTTATGTTCATTATAAATTTAAAAAAATTACTCAGATAAATGCACAGATAAGAGTGAGAACCTGATTAAAAAGATAAAATAATAGAGATATAATTTAAAATGAGTGACGATACACGAAAAATACTTGCAAAAGTGATAATTGATGTAATTTTATTGTGTTGTGTTGGTTTTCCAATACTTTTTTTCTTTTTATGGGGAACACCGTACAAACGTGGATTCTTTTGCGATGATGAATCACTCAAACACCCATTCAAAGATTCAACTGTCAAAAGTTACATGCTTTATCTTTATGGAATTGCATTACCAGTTATTGCAATAATTTTAACTGAATATTTCCGTGCACGACGTAAAGGTGACACACGACGTTACAGACTATTTGATGTCAATATTCCGGATTGGATTACAAATTCATACAATAATATTGGGATTTTTGGATTTGGTGCTGCGGCGACACAGTTGGTTGTTGATATAGCAAAATATCAGATTGGGAGATTGCGTCCACACTTTTTCGATGTGTGTAAGCCAAGGATGCTGGATGGAACAACATGTCAAGATCCGCAAAATCACGGAATTTATCACTTGAATTTTACGTGTGATGGTGAGGAACAAGGTACAAGTACCGCAAGACAAATAAAAGAGATGCGATTGTCCTTTCCAAGTGGACATTCAAGTTTTTCGGCATATACAATGATTTATTGTGCCATTTATTTACATGCTCGTATGAATTGGGAAGGCAGTAAACTTCTGAAACATTTTTTCCAATATTTACTTGTATTAATTACATGGTACACTTGCTTATCACGCATTTCCGACTACAAACATCACTGGTCTGATGTTTTGGCTGGTGCCAGTTTAGGTGTTATTGGAGCACTAATCACATCACAATTCATATCTGATTTGTTTGCAAAACATAAATCGTCATTATTGCCAACAACACGGTATGAATTAACCGCACCCAATCCTATTAACAACTTAAATTGATAACATTGTGCTACAATAAATTTACTCTTATTATTATTATTGTTTTTCTAGTAACAATATAAATAACAATAGTGATGGAAGCACAACTCCAATTACAAGATAGAAAGTGAAACAAAAAAAAACTGTTACCGTACAAATAATGAAATAATACAAAAAAAAAGAAAACAAAATAATCTTCCAAGCATAAGATATGTCAATTAAGATGCTACTTTTATCATCACCAGTGTCAATCACTTCATATTTATATTTCCGTGCTAATATATAATTCCAAGTAAAAATAATATTATTTAGACATTCGTTGTTATTTTTTATAAATTAAGTGCTTGATAAATTATTATTCTTTTTTAATTTTAATTAAGTATCATTATTATTAATATAAAATGTAACTTTTATGAATCAAATGAAATGAAATGCAAATTGCATACTTTTTGGAGTACAATAAAATTTGATGTAATTTATCGATGAAGTCTGTTAGATAGTGCTAATAAATCAATAAAAATTCAATTAAAAGTGTTTTCTTATTCTAATAATTTCTAAGCTAAAACAGAAAAAAAATAATTTTACAATTCAAATTTTAACAGAAAATTCAGATACCTATATAATTTTAATTTAAAATAAGGTTGATTTAAAGGACGAAGGCGAACATATTCAATTTTTTGAATTGCGTTTGCAGCTTATTAATGATGTTTTCTGATTTGAAGAGAGTGTTGTAGAGGTGCATGGTTCGTGGCAGAACGTCATAAAATGCGTTATTAATGGAGTAAAACCTGATACCAAACAGTCCCATGTTTCTCAAATTGAAGGCATTTTCCCTTAAGGAGATCTCATTTCACGCCGTAGTGATCAATGATCCATAGATTATTTTATGTAGGAAGCCTCCATCGCACATCAAGCGCCCAAATTCCAGGGATTATATTCCTAGGACGGGCAATCTTCCATCGTATTGTTAGTACGGGATCGAAAACTTCCCCAAAAGGTACCTGGAAAATCTTTTTTGAACCCTTTCGAGTCTCATTATATGTTCCTTATAGAAGAGGTACCAAACAGGGAATGCATATCCAACTTGAGTGCGGACGAGCGTATTGATACTTGCATTCATAACCGAATATTAATTTTTAAAGATAGTGTTACATGTAGATGATAAAGAATGGATGAATCATGTTGAGAAATCAGCAATCGGAAATTGAAATAACTCCTCGATGGTAAACAAGGTTTTGGGCCAGGTATTTCTTATTACCTCATTACTATCATTATCCAAATCGACCTTCATTGCTTACCCGTTTACTGGAGCCTTATTTTGTTTTACCACATATTTAGCAATTTTAGCTATATGACAAAACGAGCAAATGGATTGTATTGTGAGTTTTTTTTTTAATTTTGAAAATGAATTTTTTATTTATTATAAGATTTTTTTTTTAAGTGAAAGATGATGATAGTTCTTTAAAAAGTGAGTCTTATGATCCTTCAACGGCCAATGGCCAGATATCTCCCAACCACGGTGAGTTAAGCCATTCAAATTATCCTTATATGTTAGAAACATTCTTCCTGGTGGTGTCAAGGATATTAAGTTGGAGCTTAATAATGATGACAGTGAAGCTACCAACAGTTATTCCTTGCCCAAGACCCTGTTCACCATGGAGGACTTGTTTCGCGTTCTTAATGCCGATTATGAGGTGTCCCAGCATGATCCATCCATTCTTAGTTGTAAAAATGGATTGGAATTAAAAAGGGAACGTATAGATGTGGCACTATCTTCAAAAGTTGGTATTAAATTACCAATGCAAGTTCATACGGTAGTGGAGTCGTATGCGGTGACGGGGGAAACTGGGCTGATGGGTCCAAAATTGTAGTGGATAAATTTATTGGCTTCGTAAAAGATTATGTAAAAAAAGTTTCTGACTCGACTGAAAAATTTGCTGTTTTAATTAATGAAAATGTCTATTTCACGCACCTTCCAGGAAAATTCTTTGGCATTTGAGCGATATAAATGACTCAATTTCATCACACCACACAAAATCGCTTATCATTAATCCAAAACATTTTCAGACGAAGAAAAAAATTTACAAATACCCTGTTGAGTTTTTTCATTTTCCACATCAATAATAATCAATGTGTTAAGCACATTTTCATCCAATCACGGTGCAAACAACCATTGATAAATATTAATCATTTGCAAGAGAGAAAAAAATTACCTCATTTTCCTCTTTTACACTCCTTCTGACTCAACACACACATGAATCATTGTCTCCTGTCTGACTGAATGTCTAAGTAACCGAATATTTCTCAATATAGTATAAAAGTTCTGTAACCACATTTCATAATAAGAATAATAATACAAAGAATGTAACTTTGTTTTTATCCTATAAATACTAAAACAGCAAAACTATTCATACACAAAAAAAAAACAGAGATATATAATAAGTGTGTGGTAAATATATAAATTTTTTTCGTTCCTAGGTTACATCACATGAGTTTCAAGGAAATAGATGAGATAAAAAAATTAAGCAAAAAAAAGATGTTGCAATAATTTTTTCCTTCTTCCTTTTTGCCATTTACAAGGAATTTTGTTTTACTTTTTAATGTATGTTATTCGTATGAATAAAAGAAAACAGACAGGAATATTATTCTTCGTTTACCGCAAAATAATATGAAAGGAAAAAAAAATACATTTTCGAGTAGTGTTTTAACAGCAATTTATGTGGAAATAATAATACAAGGAACATGGATGAGCAAAGAAAATTGTTTAGTTTAAGTTTTGTGTTAAAGAAAATGGAAAAATATGAAGGAAAAAATTGCAACAAAAAAATAAGTGCTTGTTTCTTATTATTGCTATTGCTACAAAATACACCTTTCTTTTATAATACATATTTTTGGGATAACATTGTTTTGTGGGAATATCACGATACAATGTTGAATATAATACACGTGTATTGAAGAAAGTTTTCTTAAAATATTATGATAAGGAAAAAAGCGAAATAATTGGGCTCTTATATTATTTATGAATTTATATATTTATTAGATGATACTTTTGTGAGTAGAAAAATAAGCCGAAAATGTTTTTTTCTTTGTAATGAGAATGATACAAGATATGAAAACAAATTACTGTGAAAATTTTAGTCTTAGATGAAATTTACTGAAAATTGGATTTACAAAAAGTTTATATGACTCTAATTAAGTTCTTAAAAGTTTTGAATGGAGAAAAGATTTAAGCAAAGAGATAAGTTTTTTTTTGCAATTTTCAAAGGATTACAGAGAAAAAATGAATATGAGACCGATTTGTCTGGCTTCGATCGATGTAGAATTTGACTTGAATTGTGTCTTTTCCAGCTACTCAATTTGAGATGACAGGTTGAAAGGTAAGGCCAAAATAGGAGATTGTACGGTGCAGTGGTTAGCATGTTGGACTATGAATCTTAAGGTTGGCAATTCGATTCTCGCTCCGGCCATTAAAATTTACAATCTCAAATGTCCTTTTTTGCGGCTACTCAATTTGAGTTAAAGGCTAGAAAAAAGTGACGACTGCTTGGGATGACAGGATAAAAGCTAAGTCTTTCGGATGATGATAAGGGGTATGCACAATGAGCTTGACTGATGGCCTGAGTGGAGGCTTAATAGCTACCCTTCAAATCTGATCTGATCTGAAGGCCAACATGGGCCCTACTCAAGGTCTGAGTTATGCTTCACTGCCCACTCTCTCACTAAAGTTCAAGCCATGTGATTATCTTCAAAATTTATTTCCAAAAGTGAACTGACATTTCCTTGTCTCATCAAAAAATTACTTGTTTTATCTCTAAATGAAAATAAATACACCTTGAATAACTTTGACATGAAAAAAAATTGCAAGAATGTCTCCTGTTGTCTTTCTTCATATCTTAACTCGAGACATAACTCGAAGTACATTAGAAAAACATGAAATTTACTTCCTCTCACTATTATTGCACTATAATTTTTGATGCAACAAAAATGTTTATATTTTCAAAAGATGTCTTTCTTGGAGCAAACAAGATCAACCAAAAAATAATCATAAAAGTATGTGCATAATATAAACAAATTTAAGATATGCATAACAAGACAAAACATATGATGGCAATAATAAAGTGAGTGTCTTTCTTTTTAAAAATAATACCTTGTACTTTACTCTTATAAAAGATTTTATTTAAAAGTATGCAAATGCACAAAAAATAAAGAAAAAAATAAGAAAGACATAAAGGAAGGAAAAACATCTCACTAAATTATGTATCAACTATCATGTTTTTCGTCTTTTTTTCCTTGTTTATGAGGGTTTTCGTTGCATTTAACCAAGATAATATTAAATTTTTGGTATACATGTAATTTTATGTGAGTTTTGTTATGAAAATGCTTCATTTTAACCACAATTTTAAGAGATATGCGGATAAAGAAGTGTTTTTCTTTATCTTGAGCTTATTCATGTTTTGTCGTTAAATGAAGACGATGAAAGTGAATGGATTAAGACGAAATATGATGAAATTATTGTAATACAAGATGTTATAATTGTGGTTTGAATTTTGTTTTCTGGTAAACAAAACAGAATTGTGTTGTGAAATATTTAACACGATTTTTTGTCTGCTTTTAGTCTCATTTTCATTGAAAATCATCATGAAAAGTTTTGTTATTAATAAATTTTACTTCACATTAAAGTAACTTTCATGCATCTGTTTGCTGTTTCAATGAATATTCATATACAAAGTTAAATTATTATTTATGATAACGAACAAAAGATAGCCGTCAATCCCTTGTAAAAAAAATTACTTGATTTATTGTTCAGCCATTAATCAAATCATCATACAAGGATTTCTTCATTTTCGTTTTGTTTTCATCCCAATTTTCTTATAAAAATTTTATTTCCATGTTTCACGTATAATTTAATCTAAGAGAGAGAACCTTTGGCTTCAATTTCAGTATGAAAGCTCATATAAATTTAATATATTTTTTTTTATTATTCTTCTCCTTGCAAAGGAGACTGAAAGGAATTTGTTTTCCCTGAATAAATTTAACATGGTTTCAGCCAAAAAAATTGTATTTTCCAAATGAATTCATAATTTAGGCAACACTGGCCTACTTATATTGGTCCTTACAGTGCCATTCTAATGCTATTTTTATTATTTACAAGATTGGATTTTGATGAAAATAAACGTGTTTTGTGCGTATAATTTGATTCATATTATAACATATGTGGACTGTATGTGTGTGTGATTTTGCCAGTGAATTGAAGGCAAAAAGCCAAAAAAAACATTTTCTTGTATTATTCTGGAAATGCAACAATGTTACATTTATTTTTGGAACAAACATAAAATATTTGACATATTTTGGTCTTACTTGATTATATAAGAAAATATTTTAGTGAATTCATTTTGTGTGCGTCTCTCGGGTCAAATATTGTTTTTATAGTCAAATTACGGCATAAAACTCAATTTGGATGTTTTGCTGAAGAAAACTATGTGAAATCCTTCATTAAGGAAATTTCTGTAATTTTCAAAATTTTGGCGAAATCTTGTTGAAAATTTCTGCGATTTTGCAAATTCTCGTGATTTTTAAAAATTTCTACGATTTTGCAAATTCTCGTGATTTTTGAAAATTTCTACGATTTTACAAATTCTCGTGATTTTTTTAAATTTCTACGATTTTGCAAATTCTCGTGATTTTTGAAAATTTCTGCGATTTTGCAAATTCTCGTGATTTTTGAAAATCTCTACGATTTTACAAATTCTCGTGATTTTTTTAAATTTCTACGATTTTGAAAATTCTCGTAATTTTTGAAAATTTCTGCGATTTTGAAAATTCTCGTGATTTTTAAAATTTGTACGATTGTGATTTTTGAAAATTTCTACGATTTTGCAAATTCTCGTGATTTTTTAAAATTTCTACGATTTTGAAAATTCTCGTGATTTTTGAAAATTTCTACGATTTTTCAACGGTCATAATACTTGCAATTTTTCAAAAATTGACGAAAATGTACTTAAAATAATAATTTAGAACTTGATGAGCCAAATTTTTACTTTGTTTTTGCATACACTTGAAAAATTAACCATGAAACTAAAATTTTTCGAAATTCAAATTGAAATTATTTCCGTTGAATGCAAAAGTATCTTTAAAATACAATTTCTTGAGCCTTGAAGTGGAAATTCAATACATTTCACTCAGAATATCAAAATTTTAACGCTTCACAAAATTCTTGCTTCACAATTTCATCAACATATCATTAGACAACCAGATGATAATTATTGCATAACATAAACAAATTCCATAATAATAATTATACATTGAGCACATAAAATAATGTCACTAAAATAATAGTCTGCATTGAAATTCAACATGAGACCTATCCTAAATAACCCTTGAACAATAAACACAATTATAATATAATTATTATTGTTTCCAAATTTGAACAACAAACTCACTCACTTTTCATTAAGCACACATACACATTGCTTATTTTGACATATTATCATATATGTCTCTATGTATGGACTACTAACCTCATAAATAATTCACCAAAATTACGTTGATATACACATGCATTTAAATGTCCACCATGAAACAATTCACTCGAATTTTGTGTGTGTGTTTTTTCAAGAGAAATATGTATGTGAATTACGTTACAATTAGAAACATAAATTAGATGAATTCAAATAAAAATAATGAGAAAAATACGTTGAAAATGTGAATGCACTCTAAATTTTGTGGTGGTTCACAAAATTTGAACAGGTAATGAAGTATGATGGTGTGAAATAAAATGCTAATGAGGATAATTTTGTGATAACAATTTATAAGGAATGTTTTGATTATTATTGTTATTCTGTTTTTGTTATGTCTAGTCAAAGTCAGAAGCTATGAAATTAGATCTGAAATTAATATCGATTGAAATATGTGCCTAAGAATTTTTAAGGCGTCTTATCAATGTATGTTAAATTCGTTGTATCAATAGCGCCGTCCAGTGAACAAAATTGTCGATTAGGTTGCCCAATTTTAATTGCTTGCAACTATTTAAATTCACTGGAGGCTAAATATTACAAGAAAATATGAAGTGGAAATTAAAATTGAAAAATGGCAAAAATTAATGAAAATATTTAATTTTATATACCCTGGATGAGTGAAAAGACCTTTTTCATATGGAAAAGTCTACCTTTGAAGTAAATATAATTTTAATTCATTTCGAATATCAAACTATTTTTCATTTGCTTTTAGATCCTGCTTCAGCTATTAGCACCACACCTATCTCGACGCGTTAAGTATTCGGTAGAAAAAACTCCTGTTGGTCATTTGGACTTTAGTCAATCCAGCGAAGTTTTCAGCCGTCGGGGATAGATTTGGTGTCAGCAAAAGTACTGCCCACTACATTTTTCACGAAGTCATTAAAATCAGGAAAAAATTGATGAACCAATATGTAAATTTTTGCTGGACAGGGCCAATGCGAATCGAAAAAGCCCTCCAGATAAATCGTTTTTCTAGCGGTTGCAATGATTTCTACGGAAAATTAGTGGAAAACCGCAGGGCTAGGTGTTGAAATGTATTTTAAAAAAATTTAAATGAAATTTAAAAAATGATGCCTGAATGACGAATTCATTTCAAGCTATGGATTACAATTACCCTTTTACATATCATCATTCCTAGTACATGGACGTATCTCATTGAAATAAAGAAAAAAAAAATGGACACGAACACAAAATTTTTTCGCAACACAACACTTGACTATGATTTACGCTTGAAACGGTTTTTATTGAGTCAGACAGGATAATAATAATAATAACAATAAAACGTTGCCAAAAACATCCTAGAATGCCTTTAAAAAATTTGCATAATCCATGCTGTTCTTCCTGAACACAAAAAACCAAAGTGTATACACGTAATCATTTGTGTATGATATTGATCCGAGCTTGTTTCACTTCATCTACACATGAAACGGTGCATTAATTTTATTATTATTATTATTATGTACCTTTTGGATTATGGATGTTTGTTATGATGTCTCTACTTTTGGACTGTTTTCCAGTTCGTTATTCAAGCAATAAAATAAATTTTTGTTTTTGAAGGAGGAATAATCCATATTTTAAACAAGAGAAACTATTAAATTGGATGATGCGTCTGAAACAGACAAAAGTGATAAATAATTTTATTTCACTGAAACTCTTTTAAAGTGTTCAAGAGTAAAAAAATTATATAAAAATAAAATTTAACCATACCAAATTTTTGCTTGTATAAAATTATGATAGAAAATACGTGTCACACAAAAGTCAAATAGCCAAGAGGCTGTTTGCTCTAAAAATGTTGTACAATGATTAACGTGGTAGACTAAAACAAATATTTTCTTTTTTGTGTGTCCGGAAGTTACCACCCCGTTATTGTTATTCACTGTCATACACATACACACAATTGCTCGTAAAATATAAAGTTAAATCTCATGTAAATATATCTTTTACAAGCTCACAAAGTGATTTTAAATTGGTCTTGTCTCTACACACACAAAATGGCCATTTATGCATAAATTTTTGAATTTTGTTAAGACTCACACACACGCACACTCATTTAAATCTATATCCATGTAAAATTTATTTCATTTATAAAATATAATAACAATATTTTAAATTCAGGTAGGTAAAACTATGAAAGTAAAAATAAAAAACAAAGAACACTTACACGCTTTAATCCATATGAGATATTAAGATATCACAATACGTGTGATAATCCATTTGGGATATTAAATTTTGAAGCAGTTATTTATGATGACTGTATTTACGACATGAAAATTGTGTATGAAGTCCATGTGAATTCACTTTAAATTAGTCGTTAAAGGAATGAAGGTACTCAAATCTGTTATCCCTGGTTATTATTTATATCAAAGGTGTGTGTGTGTGTGTTTTAAGGTAAGAAGAAAATTGAAGATTAAATTCGGGATAAGAGAGATGTAAATTAAGGTGTAAGTTTCAGGGATAATTGAGCCATTTTGACTTTTATTAAGGAATTTATTATGTTAAAGGAAGGTGAAAATTCATATTAAATTTGGGATAATTTTATTAAAAAATTGATTGAAACTTTGGGTAGCAATTTCCCGCGTTTATTAAAAAAAATTATGGATCTCTCATTAAATGTTGATGAAAAAAGTTTATATAAAAAAAATCTGGATGCTTATTATTGAAATGAAATAACTTCATTTTTTATAATAAACAGGTTTTAATAATAATTTAAAATCTATTTTTAGACATTTTTTTGAAAATTTAGAAAATCAGAACAGGAAAAGTAACTAAAAAGCTGCCAATGACCATCAAAACGAAATTTTAAAAGAATTTCAAACCAAAGCACCAAAAAAAATTGTAAACCGGCTTTTTAATAATATATATTTAAAAAATACTTTTAAGATGAGTCTTTAAATGTAACCCATTACCGGTAAAAATTACCATAAATTCAAATAAAAACTTGAATTTTGAATTAATAAATATAAACAATCGACTTGACCTTGCATTTACAGTAATTTTGTAATAAAAAAAGTTGGCTAACAAATGAACGGTTAACGTTAGTTAATTAAAGATTAAAAAAAATTAATTATGTGATCGATGAGTATCTAATAGAAATATCTTTCTTTGTATCAGGTCACTTTGATTGAATGACCTTGAATAATTAAAAGTTGCTTCACTGAACGAAATTGTGTAAACAAGTAAAAATTTTGGCATGTATTAATTTCTTTTACTCTTTACTAAATTTTTTGTTTTTCCCTTAGATTGATTCTAGAACAAAAACTGGTTTAGTCGGAGTTTGACCACACTCGAGAAATTTCTGGTAAACTTAATTTTTTTTTAGATTCATGAAAGTGCATTTTTTTTCTCATAGATATTCAATAGCAAATTAGAGAAATCATGACAATTTTTTTACAAAAAAGTTTATTTTGGGGCTGTAAATTTATCAAAAGTACATAACCGACAAGTAAAGGGAGATGGGGACAGCTCTCGGATGCACTGCAGGTCGCAAAATACCCACATGGTATGGGATAAAAAGCCGTGTAGGCTCTACTTCGATCCTACCCTAAAACGATGAGGAGCAGATCAGATCAGATTTGTAGGGCGACTGTTGAGCCTGCACTCAGGCCATC
The DNA here is from genome assembly GCA_900002565.1 of Culicoides sonorensis. Classification (NCBI taxonomy): domain Eukaryota; kingdom Metazoa; phylum Arthropoda; class Insecta; order Diptera; family Ceratopogonidae; genus Culicoides; species Culicoides sonorensis. The sequence continues at coordinate 71,666 of LN483849.1, forward strand.
AGTCGGGCCCATTAAGCATACCCCTTATCATCATCCGAGGGACTTAGCTTTTATACTGTCATCCCGAGCAGTCGCCACCTTTATCTAGCTTTTAACTCAAATTGAGTAGCCGGAAAAGGAACATTTGAGATTTTAAAGTTTACTGACCGGAGCGAGAATCGAACTGCCAGCCTTAGATTGATGGTCCAACACGCTAACCACTGCACCGTATGATCCCCTAAGGAGAATTTTGGACAAACCGGGCTTCTAAACGCATTTTTTTGTGTGAATTTCAATGCGAATGTAGTAATTGCGTATCACATCTTTTCTATCATCTCATCTTTATAGATAAACATTTTAAATATTAAAAGAAGGTCATCCAGTTTCAAAATTTATGATTTACCACATTTTTTCAACTTACAAATGTCTATTTCAGGTATCTTAACTGAGAATATCATTAGAGAGGGTGTTTAGATGACATAATTTGATCAATAAAATACGATATCTATGTATTGATTCAAATCAAAGGTGTCCTGGACTAATCTTAATTTTTATTCAAAATTACAAAGAAGATATGAGTCAGTTATTGCTGAACCGTAGCGATGGCGAGACGCGTCTTTAAAATGTCTTTAAATACTTTCACATTTTCAACGTTAATTTTTATTTCAATTATCTTTTTGACAAATGGTCAGAGAGTTCCATTGCGAAGAAGAAGTGCTCGAGCATCTGTTAGCTTGTATGAACTTGTGAATCCTGTAACTATTAAGAATGAAGTTAAAATTGAATCAAGTACAGAGAAAAATGTAGTTCAATTGAAAAGTAGTGGCACATGTAATGAAATCAAGAAGAACGTTGAAGCAACAGCATCCAAATCAGAGATTTTAGTTAATTTGGGTACAAAATCACGTGAAAAAGTTATTACAGTTCAAAATCAAGGACTCAAAATTGTTAAATCAGAAACATTTTCCGATTCAAATACAAAGATAGATTTATCACTCAACTTACTGCAATTTCTTGACGCTTTCTCATTTGAAAGTGCAAAAAATTTGGAATTTTTGAATTTAACTGCCAATGATTTGGAATGCATTGACGAACAAGCTTTTAGTGGTTTATCCAAATTACAAGGATTAGTGTTAGGCCATAATAAACTTGAAAAAATTCCTGTTGTGGCAAGTCCTCAAAATTTGAGGGAATTTTATATCAACAGCAATCAATTAAAATCAGTCAAAGAAAGTGACTTCACTGGTCTTGAAAATCTGCGAGGATTATCACTTGGTGTGAATCAATTAAAAGAATTACCTGCCAATGCATTCAAGCAACTCAAAAATTTGGTTTTATTAGACTTGAGTCATAATCCATTGATATCAGTTGATGGACAGGCATTAAGTGGTTTGGAGAAGTTACATACTTTGTATTTTTCTCAAAACTCATTGACATCCTTGCCAAAATCAACATTTAGTGATTTAAAGGAATTACGAGCACTGTTAATGAATGAAAATAAATTAAAATCATTGGATGCTGATCTATTCAAATACAACGAGAAATTGGAAGCACTTTATTTACATAACAACAGTTTAACTCAATTAGATGCAAACCTTTTCGCAAATTTGAAAAATTTAAAAGATCTATTTTTGATTGGAAATTCAATCAAATCATTGGATAAATCACTATTCAAAGGAACACCAGAAATTGAGAGAATTTCATTGGGTAGCAATCAAATTTCAAAGATACAAACTGGCACATTTGATTCACTCAAAGAATTGTCTTACTTGGATTTAACTCGAAATCAAATTGAAGTCATTGAACCAAATGCTTTCACTGGATCTAAAAATCTTGTCAAGTTATTTTTGTATGGCAATAAAATAAGTAATTTGGATAAAAATACATTTACTGGATTGGAAAATCTTCGTGTATTGTCATTAGATGATAATCGTCTCACCACAGTTGACAAGGACGTTTTTGCCCCGATTCCTAATTTATTGGAGTTGAATATAGAAGAAAATCAGCTGAGAGAATTGCCTGCTGATACATTTTTGGCTCAAAATAATTTACAGAAATTGTTTTTACGAAGAAATTCATTGAAGACCTTGCATGACAATCTTTTCATTGGACTTCCTGGCCTGAAAGTGTTACGATTGGATGAAAATAAGTTGGAAAATTTAAATGCAAAACTTTTTGAACCATTAAAAAACCTCGTCTTTTTAAGTGCAAGTGAAAATCAATTCACAACTTTGGCGTCAGATACCTTTGATGCGCTGAAAAGTCTCGAACGTCTATTTTTGTATAAAAATAAGTTGAAGGAATTACCTGCTGATTTGTTCAGTAAATTGACTGAACTTAAACTCTTATCTATCTTTGATAATCAAATCACAGAATTGGACAACAATATTTTCAAATCAAACACAAAACTGGAAGAACTCTATTTGGAAAACAACAAACTATCAACATTAGCACCAGAGCAATTTAATTCATTGAAATCACTGCTCATATTGCATTTGGAAGGAAATTTGTTTGAAAGCCTTGACCCACTTCTATTCAAAGGTTTAATCAAGCTTAACAGCCTTAAACTTAACAGAAATCGTTTAACAAAATTGAGTCCTAACCAATTCAGTGTCTTAAAGGAACTGACATACCTGGACTTGGATGATAACCAAATATCAGAAATTGATTACACGGCGTTTAAAGGTCTACAAAAATTGGAACATCTCTTTTTATCTGGTAACCAAATCAAAGTTTTAGACCCTGATACATTCCAGGGATTAACAAATCTAAAAGTATTATCAATAGATGGAAATAAATTGACAGACCTGGATGGTAAAACATTCACAACAAACACAAAACTTCAAAAATTATATTTGAACAGTAATAAATTGGTTAATTTAAATCCAACTCTCTTCAACTCATTACGAAATTTAGTTGAATTGCATTTGCATAAAAATAATATTGTGACACTCAATGAAAATGTCTTCAAAAATCAAGTAAGCCTGGAAGTGTTACTTGCTCATCATAATGAAATATCAGAGTTGTTACCAAACATTTTTACAAGCACAACAAAATTACGTGCAGTTGCATTGAGTAACAATAAAATAAGTAACAGTGTTGTTGTGAAAGATTTGTTTAGGAATTCAAAAAGTCTTGAAGATGTTTGGTTTAATTCCAATAATATCCAGGAAATGAATGTGGATGGAGTTGAAAATTTTGTGAACTTGAAAAAGCTTTACATCAATGATAATGATCTTGTTTGTGATGATGTCAATAAAATTGTATCATCACTGAAATCATACCAAATTGCATTTAAAGAAGATGAGGGTAAAAATAGTGATAAAATTAGAGATGGATCTGTTGAGGGAGTGGCTTGTAGTAAAATTCGAGTTGCAACAACAACAACATCGAAACCTGTTGCAGTCAAAATTAATGAAGAACAAGAAAAGAGTGTTGTAGAAAATGTCACACCTCAACTAGAAACTGTTGTCAAAACAACACAAGTTCAAAATTTGTTAAGTCCAAATCGTTTTAATAGTAGAGGAAGACGTCCAGCCCAAAGACAACAGGTCACAGTGCAAACAGTTTCATCAAGTCCTGGTCCATCAACAACAGTAGGTGAATCTAAAGCATCTTCAAGTCAAAATGGACAAGAAACTGCTACATCAAGATACAATTTAAGAGGACGTCAAAGAGGAACACCATCTCGGGTTGCATACACGGAATTGACAAGGCAATCCACGTCAGTACCTTCAACTACAGAAGTCACAATTGAAAAGACAACTCAAAAAGAAGTCACGATTGAAAAGACAAGTCAAGAAGAAGTTTCATCAAGTGTCACAGAAGCATCTACAACAATTTCATCTAGTACAGAAAATAATTTGAATCAAGAAACTTCAAAAACAGTTTCAGAGACAACAGCAGCTCCAAGTAATACGAACCTTAATCAATTTAAAAGCCGAGGATCTCAGTCAACTGTACAAGCTTCAAATTCAAGATACAATTTGAGGGGTCGTCAAAGAGGAACACCTTCACGTGTTGTATATACAGAATTAGTAAGGCAATCATCTACCTTGGAACCTTCTACTACAACAACTGGACCCACAACTAAAAAGACAACTCAAAAAGAGGACTCAATAAGCACCACAGAAGCATCTACAACATTTTCATCCAGTTCAGAAAATAATTTGAATCAAGAAACTTCAAAAACTGTTTCAGAAACGTCAACAACAGCTTCAACTAATACGAATCTTAATCAATTTAAAAGTCGAGGATCTCAGTCAACTGAACAAGCATCAAGATACAATTTGAGGGGTCGTCAAAGAGGAACACCTTCACGTGTTGTTTATACAGAATTAGTAAGGCAATCATCGACATCAGAACCGTCAACTACAACTACTGGACCCACAACTGAAAAGACAACTCAAAAAGAGGACTCAATAAGCACCACAGAAGCATCTACAACAATTTCATCCAGTACAGAAAATAATTTGAATGAAGAAACATCAAAAACTGTCTCAGAAACAACAACAGCTTCTTTTAATTTTAATCAAAATCGATTTCAAAGTAGAGGATCACAAGCTTCATCAGGATTAAATTTAAATGAGCTTGATGCTACAACTACAAGATCAAATATAAGAGGTCGTCAAAGAGCAACAGTTACACGAGGCTATGTTGAATTAAAACGAACTCAAACAACAACCACAACAAGCACCACTACTTCCGCACCTTCAACAGTAAGTGAGCCAGCTAAAATGGAAGATGATGTTGAAAATGAAACAGAATTACCTGAAGTAAATGAAGTTACAACAGAAAAACAAAAAGTAACTTATAAAGAATTAGTAAGAACGTCTACAGTTCAACCTTCTACTGTGAGTGAAACTTCTGAGAACATAGAAACAGTAAACGATGTCTTATCAAGTCAAAGCGTTACAGAAACATCTGCAGATGAGGTCGTTAAACGTGTACCAGTAGGTTCACGGTTAAGAAACAGGTTTCGTCAACAGCTATCTTAATTAAATACTGTACTTTTATATGTAGCAAATAACCACTTAAAAAAATATAATACAAAAAAAAACTAAGAGTGAATTAAAATTATTAAAAAAATAAACAAAACCAGATTTTAAATAAATTTAATAGCTTTAAGTTTCAACGTCTCTTAATAAATAAATAAAATAGGAAATAAAAAAAAAA
>LN483848.1:6354-52893 GCA_900002565.1 Culicoides sonorensis
AAAATATTAAAATCTTATACTAAATCCCAGAACCCAAACTTGGGATGTAAAATTCCAAAACATTTTAATTTTATACTAAATCCCAGATCCCAGATTTCGGATTCAAAATTCAAAAATATATAAATTTTAATACTAAATCCTAGATCCCAGACTTGGGATTTTAAATTCCAAAATATTTTAATTTTATACTAAATCCCAGATCCCAGATTTCGGATTCAAAATTCAAAAATATATAAATTTTAATACTAAATCCTAGATCCCAGACTTGGGATTTTAAATTCCAAAATATTTTAATTTTATACTAAATCCCAGATCCCAGATTTCGGATTCAAAATTCAAAAATATATAAATTTTAATACTAAATCCTAGATCCCAGACTTGGGATTTAAAATTCCATTAATTATTCAAATTTTATATTAAATTTTAGATCCTAGATTTGGGATTTAAAATTCCAATCATTATTTAATTTTAATATTAAATCCCAGATCCCAGATTTGTGATTTAAATTAAGCATTATAATAAGCAATCCCAGATGTGGTAGAAAAAATACCCCTAAATCTAGGAAAATATTGGACTCGTATTTTGGACCAAAAGTTGTTCGGGAACTCTATTTTTTTATATGAAAATCAAAAATTCTAATGATGAGGCTACCTCGGCCAACAAAAATAAGGCATAGTTTCAGAAGAAACTATAGGTCTGCGACGTCCCAGAAAGGCTGTAGCGACACTTTCTTGGACATACACTTTGTAGATGTGACCTAATATAAAAGTATTATAATAAGAGAATTCATGTGTATGGAAAAAAAAATTTTTTTTCAAGTTCATCTTAGGTCTTTGGTGTCTTCAGCAAAGTTGTAGCTTATTTTGAGAGGATTTTAGTGATATAATTTTTTTTTTAGATTTTCCGGAAAATTTGTGGAAATTTTTTGATTTTTGTTGAAAAACCGGTATTTTGGACCAAAAGTTGTTCGGCAACTCTATTTTTTTATATGAAAATCAAAAAATCTAATGATGAGGCTACCTCGGCCAACAAAAATAAGGCATAGTTTCAGAAGAAACTATGGGTCTGCGACGTCCCAGAAAGGCTGTAGCGACACTTTCTTGGACATACACTTTGTAGATGTGACCTAATATAAAAGTATTATAATAACACATTATTATCATGAAAAAGACTGAAAATGTAAAAGGGAAAATGATAGAAAAACATTTATTTATACAAAAACACACAAATAGACACAGATACACAGAGTTTGCATGTTAAGATGTGTGTGATTATCTTATTTATGGCATAAATGTCATTCATAACGAATGTTGCTTGCCCACATATCATTCGTGTTTTTATGTTTATTAGATAAGTAAAGTACTTCCGTGTCATATACATCGAAGAACTACTTTTTTGTTAGAATTTTTAAAAAATTAATAATCTGTATTTGAATACATTTTAGGAACAGATTAATGAAATAATGAATTGAATTTTCGCGACATGAGAGCCCAGTTGTGAAAAGGCTGCAAGTTTTTGTCGACCGCTGTCTTAGACGAATTTTGCGTATTTTCTGACCGAATAGAATTTCGAATGAGGAACTGCTGAGAAAAGCCGAGATGCAAAACATAAATATGGATATTGGACATACCTTATGAAAAGACCCTTCAGAAGTTTACCACCAGGCACTTGTATACAATCCACAAGGTAGCTGTAGAAGAGGTCGACCAAGGAACACCTTGCGGCACTTCACACTCTCTGATTCCAACTCAGTCAGAGACACAAATGAGGCACAATTTAACAACTGGGGGAACTGAAACAAATTCAATTCGACGTCCTACATGAAGACATTTTTTAGATCGCCTTTGCTGAACATGAGGGCAGTCTGAACTCCCTGAGGAAGGATAAGGCGTAAAGTAAAGTAAGTAAGTATTAAGCTGATGAGAGCAATTTCCAATTTCTGAGGTTGAGAAGGTTCGTGGTCTGATTAAATGAATTCTTGTAAATAAACAGACGATAATTCATTTTTATTATGATCCTGTTCTATATATATTTTGATTATAATTTACGTATTTGATAACAGATGATATTAATGATAATAGATAAAGAACATGTGTTATTGCGTTACGATCCAAAATACATCCAAAAATCTGTATATTATTAATATCTCTAAATAGAAAATAGCATAATCTTTTTTTGCTCTACCATCTTCAAAATGACATTTATATATCATTTTCCTTACTTTTTTCTTAAAATTTCATTGAAATCCATCATAAATGATCAATTTTAACATCATCCACCTAACAAAAAGTCACAAGATGACATCAAAAATTCATACAAATTGAAATGAAATTCCCCAATTAGTGAAATGAATTTCTGACCACACCTGTCCAACAAATCATTTGACATTTGCTTAAATTCAACTCTTAATCAAACTAAATCTGATGTTTCGTTTAATTGTAACATAAAATTGACACGTAGGAATAATTTTTCAATGTAATTATGAACTTAATTGACATTTGATATCAATCATCATTGTTAAAAATCAATAATTATGTCAATTAAAAAGCAATTAACGTGTACAAAAAAAAATACAATGAAATTTCACTTTAATCCGATAAATTGAAATTTTGATTAAAATAAAATAAAATAAGAGAAGATGAACATTTTTACATAAAAATATAATATTTTTTTTTGTTTAAATACGATTAAATACATGCTAAAACCGGTTTAATTCTCTAAATGAGATACACATGCGATGAAATGAAGAGCATTTCAATACATTTCAAACATATAGAAGCAAAAAAAAAAAATTCACGCGTAATATTTTGATTAACGTGAGTTATGTGTGCGATTCAATAGCAAAAGGAAATTCCGGTTTAATTAATAAGCCACGCGTGTCTTTTTTGTAACCTTGATGAGGTTAAAAACTTATCTGTTTTGTGTGTGTGTTTCCTTTTAATTTTACCAGGTATTAGGTGGCAAATTAGAACACTTATTTTATTTTATAGGTGTTGGACGTAATTAACTTGCGTATACAATTAGAAATACCTTCCCCGAACTTTCATATCCACCCAAGAAAGGCACTTCTAAATTTTATATGCAAAGTTACATGATATTTTTTTTGTAATGTAACAATTGATTTAAATGGATGTCAGTTCTCACTTTTAATCAATTTGGAAGAGCTTTCTTTGGAATTCGTATCTACCGAAGAAGCCCCTCTAAATTAATCAAAATGAACTATTGTACTTTGAACTTAAAAATAAATAATTTTTTCTAAACTTTTTTTTTTGCATTTTAATCAACCAAAAGAATTAATTTAATCCGCACTTTTAAAAAGCAAAGTTGAAACTAAAATAGCTGCTAAATTAGAATAAAACTTAAGTATTTCTTTTTACAAAAATTTTATATTCAAATTTGTAGGTGAAAACTGGTTTCATCTTTTGATTCTGCTATTTTTAAATTATTGTTATTTGTGATTTTTATTAAATTTAACTATTCATTTAAACTTTTTTTTGACAGTTATTGATTTCAGCATTAAAAAAAGTGTCTTAAAGTCTCTTCAAGCTCTTGACAGAAAATCATGAGGCTTCATCTAAATTATTTCTGATATGAGTATAAAAAGGTTAAATATCTCACCATAGACAAGGGCCCATGGTAAGGGCTAAGCCTCCACGAGAGTGAATAAAAGAGAAAAAATAAAGCTCGGATGACCACAATAAGACTTTAGAGGCCACGGTGGTGCCCTTGTAAAATCTTACCTAAAGCTCTGATTCGGGTCCCTTGTGAAAGATCGGATTTTTTGTATTTTCTTGAATTCTTGGTTTATCAGTGTAGCTGCAAGTTTTTTTCTCTAAGCAATTCACGTTAATTCACTCAACACCGAATATTTTAAAAGACATGTATTTTAATGAAAATAAAATACCCAAAATGAAGAGAATTTTATAAACTCCCGCGATTTAAATTTATACATAAAAAAATTATGTGAATATTACTATTAATTTTATACATGCACGTAAAAAAACATACGGTTAAACTTGATTGATATTCTATAAAATGACTTTTAACGTAGATGTTGATTTTGTGTTACTAAATCTGCTTTCCGTTTACGACACATGTTATTTCTGGTTATGTCATCGTACATTAAAAATGAATTTGTAGATTTTATTTAAATTTTTGATCTTTTTTTAACGATTTTTTGTTGAATAATTTAAAATTCATGTGAATGTTGATTTTTGGATTTTTTTTATGAATCACGTGTAAAATTTTTGCATTAATTTGTTCGAAATGAGCTTACTGCCAAAATTATGATTGACAAATTTTACACTACTATCATGGAAATTGAAGGCAGATTCTGAAGATTTCCACCATAGGGTAGTTACAAGGCTTTATCTCAGTCTTAAAGGGTCTTATTGTGTTTGCAGTATATTCAACTTTATATTTCTTTGTTCAAAATTGCAAACTCTACTGAAAAAGATTTGATTCAAATACTTCCTACATGTTTCAATTTATTCATATCTCAGTTGATTACAACATTAAATTTGATTTCTTTACATTTATCTCTTGATTTGATTACAAAGAACACTCTTTACTCATCCCTCACTTCAAAAATTTTCCTTCCAATTGTTGTGTTTAAGTTTTTCATGCAGCAATACAATTACAAACAATAATATACAACACACACATGTTCTAAATTGCAAACTTCCTTAATCATCTTGAATCACTTTTAAGAAACTGTGTATAAAATGCAGAATAAATTGCAAAACATATAAAATCATGTAAACTACAAGAAACAAATTGAATTATATCAGAGCAGAAATACAAATAAAAAGAAAGGAAAGTACATTTATTTACATTCACTTGGAACAAACAAAAATTGTTATAAATTGCAGGTGGTGTGTGTGTGTGTGTGTGTTTGTGTGTTCTCATACACATATGCCATGTAACCATAAGCAAAAGTAGTAGTTAAAGTAATAATAATAATGATTGTTTTCAGCCACACGACAAATGAATTTTGAAATTTTATTATTATTACTATTGTTCTTGTTGTTGTTGTTGTTGTATTTTTGTGATGCAAAAGTTTTGCATGCAATACATTTGACATTTTCTCAATGTAAGCCCCAATTTTATTGTCCTCATCAAGAAATTTTTATTTGAAACATTACCATACATTGCAAGATCTGGTAAAATATGTTACGATGTATTTTTTTATTATTTTCATCTCAAATTTTTAGGAATTAGATGTCTTTAAAAAAATTTTGATTCAAATATTTTGATCAAAATGCAGTGACATACAAGATGAATGAAAATTGTGGTCCTTGAAAACGTGATTATCATTTTTCGTTTTTTTTTAAATTTATCATTTAATATTTAAAACCATTCTAAATCAATGCAGTGAAATCCATGTTTGAATGTTGTTTATGTGTTTTTTTTATTTTACTTTATTTTATTACACTCTAAATCAAAATTCTTTGGAGATTCATTTTTACTGGCAAAAAACCCTATGATATGACCGTGTTGAAATTTCCTATGAACTAAGGAATGTAAATAATTTTTTTTTCCAAGGCGACGCTTTGAAAAAATTTCCGTTTTCATAAATTTGAACTTTTCGAATTAAGTTGAAAGGCTAGATAAATTTTTAGAAAAGAGGAGATTTTTACATCCATGGAGAAATTCGGATGATGTTCCATTTACATTTATTTATGCATGCAAAATTTTACATATCGATGTCAATCGAAAAAGCTCTCCAGATAAATCTATTATCTAACGATTGCAATGATTTTTTGGCAAAAAATGTGGAAAAATAAAGGGTTTGATACGAAAAAGGGCATTTTTAAAGGGTTTTCATTTAAGACATCGTCTTAAATATTCGTAGGAATTTTATTGATTTAAAGGAAATTTCAACCAGGTGGTCATGCATTTTTGCAAAGTTAACTTGCGGTGAATAAAAATTTTAATCGTCAAAAAAATGTGGCTCCTAGTTTTTGACTTACAAAAATACCCCTTATAATTTTGACCATAATCATACAAAACCACCGTCAAATTCCCATCAAATGTTCGCCTTCTGATTTCCATTTACAATGAACTCCACATTCATTTCACGTTCCTTCTTCATTTAAAGTTAAGACCAAGTATGTTCATTATTATATGTAAACATTTTGAAAACTATGATAGATAGTTTTTGGCAAAAGACGTGCCGATAGTCATTTTGTTCTATTTCTTTTAAGCTTTTATACAGACAAGTTATACAAATTCATAGTTAAACTGTATCAATTTTTTTCTTTCATTCTCTTTTCTTCGTTATCTTCTCATCCATAATAATATTTTGTTGCTATGAATTTGTAAGACAAAAAAAAATAATATTATAAAAATCGTCTATATATGAATCGTCTCATATTTGTAAGATGGCACAAAAAAATGGTATAGAAAAGCACCAGATAAATCTATTTGCTACTTAAATGAAAATATTTTTTATACATATATCCAAAATAATCTCCTAATTTATCCTTGAAAACAGAGTATTTGGGCGTTTCACATATACGCATATATATGTGAGGTTTGAGTTGATTTGTTAAATGTATACATTTTTTTCCTTATATGTACAAAAAAAAGAAGATAATGTGTAAAATTTTCCATCTCTCCAAAAATAAAATGATAAAATAAAAATAAAATCAAAAAAAAGTCATATCACAAAGGGAATGCTGTTACTCAAACATTTAGAAATGCCAACAATTTATTCCATTTAATACACTAAGATTTGGTCCATTGAAAATAAAAACGATGTCATTGGTACAGATTGAATTACATTTCCCTTTAAATGGGTCTTATTTTCATTTTGGACATATCTTGTCTTATATCTGCCATTTGGTGTGTGTTTGTGTGCGAATCTTTGTCGTATTTAAAGAATTGCATATGTTACATAAAAAGAAGATTTTAGCTTCAAATTTACGCAAAATGAAAAAATATTTCTCCTTAAGCATTTTCTGAAATATTTTGTTTCAAGACAACTGATCATCTGAACTGTCTTTTTGTGCTTTTCAACTATGAATTTAATTTTTCCAGTATTTTTTTTTATCATTTTATCATATATATTTTTATTTTTGTTTTTCCAACAAGAAAAAGGTTAGGAGAAAACCAATTTATACCGATAGACTAGACATGTGTTTGTTAGGCAGATAAAAAGGTTGCCTTATTGACTGTGTTTGTGAATGTAAAATCTAAATGTAAGTCAAAAAGTGACATTAATAAATATGTTCGTTTCTGAATCATTTTTCTTGATTTCATTTTCCATTTTCTTTTACTTTTTCTGTACAATGTATGTTTCAATACAATTTTTCCAATGAATAATAAAATAATGTTAAAAGTACTTGTAAGATAAGAGATATATTTTTTAAAATAAATAGGATAAAGAGAGGGAATAAACATGAAATTTAAATCAATTTTGAAAATCAAGTGAAATATGAACACGTTTCGATTGAAATTCAATTTATATAATGTTACTTATATGCAAAATAAATACAGAAAGATGGGAACACGAATGTGGACGTTAATCTTAATGAAAAAATTTCATAAATATTATAATTTTTCAAAAAAAATATAGTTTTGAATCGCCAAATATGTCAATTCACTCAAAATTATTCTCAAATACAGTACAAAACTAAATACATTATTTAACATGAAATAGAGATAAAAAACTAGTGTCAATTCATCATTCAATTATATAAATTAGGATTGTTGTCAAATCAATTACATCTAATCCGATATATGTTTGTTCGGTCCGTTTATAAAATCTTGCATCTTCTTTTCACTCATCATTTATGTAGTTTTTGATGTTTGATGATACGATTAGTTTTTTGCTATTTGAAAATAGGCTTACTGGTCAAAATCATGAGTGTGTGTGTGTATGTGAATGTTATTTAATTTTTTTTTCTATTGTAAAAATAAATGGAAAATGATGTAAAGATATTATATTTGAAAAGTGATTCAATTTGTGTCTTTTAGACTTAAATTTATTTCATGTATGCACTTATTTTTGAAATTGAAGTGGGCTCTGGTGTAAAACTGAACTATAAATGACAGTAAGAGGATGTCACATTTAAGGAGTAATGAAAATTTAGATTGTGAAAACTTATTGAATATTGCAAAATATTTCTCATTGTTTTATTTTAGACATGCATTTTAAAATAGCTTATAAAAATGAGGAAATTTACCCATTAAATTGGATTGATTGGAGTGCTTTTCGATGAAAACTATGATTTTTAACATTTTTCAAATTTTTTTTTTCTAATTTTAAGGCCATGGAACTTCTGTTCTGTTAGGACAAAGTGTTGGATTGACGTTGCTCAAACTATCTGTTATACTGCAATTTTTTTCCATTTACGCTTGTTAATAAAGTAGCCATGGATAAGATGACAAAAAATATAAATAAAATAGAAAAAGTAAGTCAGTCTAGTTAGAGGAGTGGAGGAATTCAAACGTTTTTTTAATTAGAATAAATTTATAATAAAAAAAATATATCCAAAGTCCAAGTCAATTCTTAGTCAAATTTCAGGTATTGTCCGAGTCAATCTCAGTGAAATATCAAGTCATTCTAACAACGCTCATTTATGCATGAAAAATTTGTCGTATCGATGTAAATTGAAAAAGCTCTCAAGATATATCTATTTTCAAGCGATTGCAATGATTTCTACGAAAAATAGTGGAAAATTAAAGACTTGAAAAAACCTAATCTAAGGAGGAAATTTTTAAGAAAATTTATGTCAAACGTCGTATTATTTTTTGGAACTTTTTTTAATTCAAAGGAAATCTCAACGAGGTCTTATAATTTCTTTAAGAACTTTATGCATATTTTTGAAATAACTCTACTAAATTTTTCATGTTATTGTTATTGAAACTGAAATTAAATTAAATTAAAATTGATGTTAATCCAAAAAAACCCAATAATTATAAAATTTAATATCCTCATTATAATTCAATTAGTATTGTAATTTTTCATTGATTTTTACAATCCACCTGTTTACCTTTTAATGTCAAATTTATGTAAATTAAAAATAAATTTAACCAGTCGATTTAACTTTAATCTTTATACTTTTTTTAAGTGGTTTGAACCACAACCAACTGCATATTCATATAAAATGTCACATTCAATTAAAAACCACATCATAATTGCACTCATCATCATATTAACTGGTTAAATACACACATACACACACACATCCAAATAGATTTGATACAGATGAGATTAAATTAATTGATTGTTAATGTAATGGCGTGTCATTAAGTACCCTTTATCAGACATCAAAAAGTACAATTTTCATATATTGAGAGAGCACACAAGCAGAGATAATTTAAGGCAGCAGACAAGTATTTCTTCATATAATAACAAGAATTTTACATAGACAACACACACATAAAAAAAAATAAAGTAGAGAAAGGCAAAAAATTAATCCAACCAATTTATCATGCACTTATACCTTGATTTTCGCTCTCTCTGTTATTTTTTTTTCTTCTTCTAAGTTTAATGTGTGTTCTGATTGTGATATTCCCTATTCACATAAGAAACAGTTCAGTTCAACATTTTTTATATTATTATTATTTTCTTAATATTATTTCACACATGAAAGGTGTTAAGCAAACGAATAGTACAAAATAATGAAGATAAAACACACACACACGCACGCACCATTTTGATGATGAACCAAAAAGTATCTTAATATGCAAGTGTTCGTGCTCAAATTGTTTAAACATGTTTCATTGAATACGTCCCAAAAAAAAGAGCTAATTGAAGGGTGATCTAACTCGAAGATCATCGAAAATTATCGATGTTATTTGATCATCTCAAAATAAGTTTATGGAATTTACGAATATTTGCACAATTTTACATTTGAGATCACAATCGTAATGTAAAACATTGATTGGTTAAACGTGTGTGTGTGTGCGTGTGTGCTCCATGGTCCTAGACAAACTTTTATATGAATTCATAGAGAAAAAAATGGACTTGATATGAACGAAATAGTAAGTTTATCAAACAAAGTTTTTCCTCTTTTCATTTCATTTTTTTCGGGTACACTTTTATACTTTCTAACAGAGCCTAAAACTTCGAGACTGATTAATGGTGTAATATAAGAAATTTGTGTGTGTGTGTGTATGTGTAATAGCAGAACAATAACTTATATGTTAGAAATTAAGAAACTCCATAACTTTTTATTCTTGAGTTTTTTTTCTATCTTCTTTTATTTTCTTTTCATTTCGTATTTTCATGTATATAGATCAGTTAAAACTTTTTTTTTCTAATCTCATCACAATAACATTTTCATCATAATATTAAGTGTGTCTCTTTATATGTGTGTGTATGTGTGTAAGAGCAGATACTACAGGGTGCTATTAAAATCTATCGTAATCTCGATTTTTTCTTTTATTTTTATTTATATTTGTATCGAATCGAGTGAGAGTAAAGCATCTTGTTGTTTCTGTTCAACGTGATACGAATAAATAAAATTAACTGAAAATGAGAAATAAATAAAAAAAAAAATACAAAAATTAATGTAAACGAGACGATGAAGCTTATCTTATATTTATTCATTCATATTAAATGACCTATTTGGACCTGTGTCTTGGCACACCACTTTTTAAATGGGCACAATGCTGAATGTTATGAGTTCCATTCACGTTCACATCTTCTTTTTTTTTGTGTTTTAAATAAAATCTATTTTGTTGTTACACAAATATCATACACACACACATTGATGTTAAGTAAGATGGCATCATATAAATTCGACAATCGCTTAATATGTATATAATAAAACAAAAAAAAAATAACATAAATAAATAAAAGAAGAAAAAAAGTAATATAACATCAATAAAATGATGTTGTCAGTTATTTTGAATGCTATGCATGGAAATATATTATTATATTGTTTGTTGTATACTTTATTTTATTTACACACATATAAGAACACATATTTACAGAAGCGCGGCGGAACAAGAAGTTACAAAAAAAATGAAAAAAAATACGCATAGCAAATAAAACACAGCGCATTATTTTTGGCTGCTTTGTGAAAACTGAAATGAATGTTATAATAAAAAAAAAGCTTTAAACATAAGTCTTGTTTATAAATTGGTAATAAAAATGTGTTTTTCTCTCATCTTTTCTTATGATTTTTGTATAAATTTATACGTATGAAGGCAACGCTTATAAATATTTATTAGAATGCACAACTAAATTTATAGTCTGCCATGTTGTATTCTTTTTTTTTATTTCTATATTCACTGATGCTACTTTCTCATTTTCTGTTTTTATTTGTACTTATAGCGTTCTTGATTTTCTGTGCAAACAATTTGATGCCAGATAATGCTGTTTTCTACTGTATATTCTTGCTCTTTTTCCTTACCACAGAGCTTTATTACCAAATTATATATTCTATTTTTTCTTTTTAATGTTATTATTATTGTACCTATTTTATATGGGAAGTCACGATATCATAGCTCTTGTGTTTCCTATCATAAAATAAACAATAATTATAATTCGAGGAAACAACAAAAAATTACTCATAAATCCAGAAAAGTAAATATTTCTGATCCCAAGTTGTTTGTTAATTGTATACGATAAAATTACACAGTGGGGCTAAAATACTCTATAAAATAGAGCTGGGACAAGGCCATTGAAAAAAAATTTGACCTGAAAATTGGGATTCCCCCGCTCTAAAACGTGGAAATGCATTGTGTAGGCCGGGGGCCCCCCAAAATTCCGAAAACTAAAATCCCTAAAACCAAAATCCATAAACCAAAATCCCTAAGGCCAAAATCCCGAAAGGTACATCTTCCATAAAAACCAAAATCCATAAACCAAAATCCCTAAAGACAAAATCCCGAAAAAATAATAATTAAATAAAAAATAAATGTGTTTATCTTTTCGAATTTTAATACCTAAATGCGGAGCTGCGGAGCAAAACAATATGAGTTTAGTGAAATTATTTTTTTTATCTGTCTCAAATTTTGAAACCTAAATGCGGAGCAGCGTAGCATATGATATTAAAACAATTTAAGTTTACTACAATTTAAGTTTTAGAACACTTCAGATGACAAACTTTCGAAAAAAAAAATTTCTAAAGCACTTTCCAGGAAGACTAATTTTTTGAGCTTTAAACTGCATGATATCCATCCATTAAGTCCATGAACTGTTCTATGTTTTTTTTTTATCATGGAAACATGAGTAATTTAAGCACAATAGCATAATTTATGTTCATGCTCTTTTCTAATCTAATCTATTATTTTTATACATTCCATGAAAATATATATATTTAAATTTCCAAACAAATCAAATGCAACGTGCACAAAATATGAAAATAATATGAAAATTTACGTAAAAATTTTACATATATAACGATCGAATTTTTATCATAAGTATTTTGCTTTTGAGTTTTCCTAACCAGTGAAATGCAAATTTTGTAGTCCTTGAATAATAATTTTTCTATTGTTTTGAATATATCTGAAGAATGTGACTGCATATTAAATCAGCATCCATATTCAAAGAAACAAAATTGGTTGCAATTTGTTGCCAACATTTTTTAAACAAAATATATACACACAGAACATCCTCTCACTCCTTAACTCTCTCTAACAACAAATATAAATAAAGAATTTCAAATATTTTTTTTGTTATATTTTGTCCCTTGTAGAATTAAAAAAAATACGAACAACAACAAAAATGGGATGAAAATAATAATAAAAATAACATTAAAATTTGGTCAAGGAGATAAATTTGTATGTATATTTTATATTGAAGTAAAATAAGAAAAAAATATGTAAATTTCAAATACACGTTACCTAAAACCACTTTACTGTAAAGAACGATACACAAAAGTCTCTTGCATTTAATCACTTTGCACAGACTCACACACTGAAATGGCAACTTGAAAATGCACATAAATTTCATGCCCACAAAGTTAACCGAGCTATCATAAATAAGCATATAACCAAGTATTTGTAATCTATAAAATAATCTATAAATGCATAAGATGGAGATGATATTTATTTTATGGATATAAACATGAATTACAAGTTAAATTGTTTAAGACACACACAAAGAAAGATGAGCAGCAGGACAACAACATACTTGACCACAAAATTTTTGTCATTTTGTCTTTTTTAGTCTTTTTATCATAAAATTATATATTTTTAAAAAAAAAATTCAGTTCACATATGAACCATGAAAAGGTAAAAGTTCAAAACAACATTATTAAATTCAAAGAAAGAAAAATTTATCAATTTTTCATTTTATTCCTATTTAATAATATTTTTATACTTACTTACAACATTTTGCTAGGCTATGAGCAGGAAAAACAATTTTTATTGTAGTTTTCAATTTATCAAGGAATGGCAGGACATGACAAGTTTACACACTCACTCACTTCACTTCAACTACAATATTAAAATATTTCATGTGGAAAATAAGGCAAAAGTAAATAATGAGCTTTTTCATCTTTTCACATATTTTTTTTTTCATTTCATAACATAACATTACCATGTATCAAACACGAAATTTATTTCTGACGAATAAAATTGTACAAACTCTTTCTTTTTTTTTATTCGTCTTACATCATTTTTCAAGTGTATTTGAATTGTATGAAATTTGGTAAACATAAAATTGAATATTTACTTTTAATCTATTTTTAGATTTCTGTGTGTTATTTTTCATATTTGTATTAAATCATGTATATTTATTTTTTTTTTATGTAAAATAGTGGGAGTTGTTACTGAAAATTATAATTGATTCAAATTTTATGCTTATGTGTATTAAATTTATAATATTATAATTTTTTTTTTTGTTTAAATATTCATTCAAAAGTTATTGAATACTATTTTTGTGGCAAAATCTGTTTGAAAATTCGTTTTTTATAATTTATTGAAAAAAAAATTCAAAATTCTAACCACTGGGCGGTTTAGATAAGTGCATTTGGATGGGACTCATTTCATCGAATTTAATTAAGTTTGAATTTTAATCATTATAAATGGCTGAATGTTCCAAAAATGTTCAAATGTTCATATCAAAATGGCGGTTTTTAAAAAAAATTTAAATGGCCGTGTTTTTTAAAAATTATGGAAAAAAGACGCAATTTTGAAAATTTTCCATATGGAAAATAATCACCATATTAACCGCCATATTGAAAATAACAACAATTTTGAAAATAACTGCCATTTTAAAATACCCGCCATCCAGAAGATCAAAAAAATTTGAAAAAAATCAAATATTTCGGGGTTTTGACCGTTTTCAGGGTCTGGAGCCTTATCTCTAAGCTTAATGTTGTAACAAATTATCAATTTTTAAAAATTTTTGACCGTTTGACGGTTTTTCAGGCTTTCGAGGCTCAAGAGCCCAATCCATGAGCCCAATCTTAAAACTAATGAGTTTTGACAAATCCAACCTCGCTCCGATGGACCATTCTGGAGTTATAAACCTGAAACAGTGACAGTGATGAAGTGACGGTGGACAAACCGTGCATAATAGTGCATTTTTTCTTACAAGATGCACTAAAAACAGTTACAAAATAAAATACTGTGCAATTGAGCTGACTGATTTATGTTTCACAAAACATTATGAACAGTTGATTTCGAAAGGTATCAGATAATTTGAATAAAAATTTATTAAAAGTGCATTTCATATTCTTTTTTATATTCTCATATCAAATAAAATTCAAAATTTAATTTTTTTTTTGTATAAATCAAAATCATCACACTACTGACATACATTGCATTGCAAAAAAGTTGTATTGAAATTTACTGAAATTCATTCTGTGCTGAAAATGTTTCACCATGGAATCATTTTTCATTGATATGGTGTGGCAATTCGTGTACAATTGAGTTCATTGATCTCACGAGTAAAAAGGATTCATTGTGTACTATGTGCTTCATTTTCCTTCACTGTAAACATACACAAATTGTATACGTGCATGAATTCAGGCTCTCTTTATAAAATATGTTGTGAAATAATTTTTTAAATACTTTTTATCCAGATTTTTTTATGCATTTTTTTGTATCCTCGTTTTATTTTATGTACATACACAAACACACACACGCACACACACAACACAATAAACGTTCATTAAAATTATTCGAATTTAACATGTGATTTTCATGCCATTGATATCTGTTTTGCATTCAAATTTAAATTCAATTGTAAATGTGTCAGTTGAAATTAAAAAAATAAAAGTTCAGTGATTTTATCTGTTTTCAATGTAAAATTATTTTATTATTATTATTAATAAAACGATTTTAAATTCAAACGTTTTCAAGTCCTTTAACCAATAAATTTTATGTTGTTGTGATTTCGTCACCTAAATTTTTCATGCCACACAACATCAACCCAAGGAAAAACCAGTTATTTTTCCCTTCATATTATAAATTTTTTGCGTAGAGACAACAACAACAAAAAACATTCCAAAAAAACTTATAACTGTCGCATCATGAGACATTTTTACTACACGGGAAATGCAAAAGTTGCCGTATTGTTGCCGTATTTGTTGCCGTACACGGCAACTTCTTGCCGTAGCACGGCAACTCTACGGCAATTGTACGGCAACATTTTTAATTTTTTTTTTCATTTATACAATATAATTTTTTCAAAAAACTTAAAATTTTCAAAAAACTCAAAATTTTCAAAAAACTCAAAATTTTCAAAAACACAAAAATTTCAAAAATGACTTTTTTAAAAAATTTTGAATTTTTTGAAATTTTTGACTTTTTAGAAATTTTTGGCTTTTTAGAAATTTTTGACTTTTTTGAAATTTTTGACTTTTTTTAAAATTTTTGACTTTTTTGAAATTTTTGAGTTTTTTCAAATTTTTGAGTTTTTTGAAAATTTTGAGTTTTTTGAAAATTTTAAGTTTTTTGAAAAAATTATATTGTATAAATGAAAAAAAAAATTAAAAATGTTGCCGTACAATTGCCGTAGAGTTGCCGTGCTACGGCAAGAAGTTGCCGTCTACGGCAACAAATACGGCAACTTTTGCATTTGCCGTGTATGTGACTGTCTATCGTTTGTTATACAATTTTTTTTTGAATTTAAATACATTTATTTTGAAATCACAGTCAGGATACTTTTTTTAAATATTTTTGGTATTCAGTAACATACATTCCCTGTCACATATATTTGTTTTCATCTCTTGGTACCTTTCACAATACACATTTTAGTTGTCCGTTTCATACTCACATATGTATGTGTGTGTGTACTTTTGTGTGATCATATACAATTTTTTGCTATTGTTCAGTTACGTAGAGAATGAAAAAGTATTTAATTGAAGAGTTTTTATAAAAAAATAACAATATACAGACAATATGTTTTTCATGTATTTATATTTAAATTATGAACGATCGTGTGTGTGTCTGTGTGTTTGTGTGTGTCATATGAATATGAATTATAAATGAAAATTCGTGTACTGGTTAAAGCTGTTTTGTTATTTGTGTGACAATATGACATGAAGATGAGATTATTTATGGTTTGTTGTAAATTTAAATATGCGAAAGAATGTGTGAGTAGGAAAAAGTGTGTTTTGTTTAATATAAATGATAATAATTCAAATCATAGAAAAGGTATCATATCATATGATATGAGATTTTTTTTTCATTAAGATACATTTGAGTTAACTAAACTTGAGTTGAAAATGGAATTGAAAGCGTTTAAAAATATTTGAAAATGGAACGGCGTTAATAAGTTTATGAGCAAAGTTGTCTGACTACAATTTTATATGTAATTTGTAGCTTCCATGTGTGTATCTATACAAAATTAATTGTCAAGTTTAACCTGCTTACCGCGTAATGTAATGTAAAGTTGACACTTCAATTTTTGTTAGAACTGTCAAAGTTTCTCTCTCACGGGCAAAGTCCATAGAACCGAATTCATTTTGCATTTGACAGCTAAGCAGATAAAAGTTTGACGATTCATGTTAACGTACACGATTTTGACATTTCCGTATGAGTATCTATACAAAATGAGCTGTCAAATTTCATCTCCCTTAAAATTTCACATACAAATTTTTGAAATCTCCGTACGTGTTTCTATGGAAAATAAACGTCAAATTGAATGTCAAGTGAAATTCTATCCTATGGACTTTGCTAATCAAACAAAAGATTATTCTGGCATTCAACGATCAGCTACTCATGCTCTCTTCACTTAAATGAATCCTTGAAATTAAACATGTGTATACAAAAAAAAAAATAATTAAATTAAACCTTATTTCATTGTAATATTAATCATTATACATTCAAAAATTGGGACGAGCTCAGTGAGAGAGAATTGTTGAATAATTGAGTAACGTAACATCTCAGCCTATTGTAATTCATCTTATTGTAAAATAATAATGAGATACAAGATGAACCTTTTTTAAGCTTCAGTCTGTATGTATGTATCATTTCAGATGAGTTACATCTCGTAACATGTCTATGTGTGTGTATGTTAACTGGAAATGATAACTTTTATCTGGAAAATTTAACTTGAATTCTCTTGTTGTTGTTGTTACTACAGTTTTGCAAATATGAAAATGAATATTTTTCTTCATCTATATCTATATAGGGGACACTCCCTGTTACAGTGACAATGTGTTTCTATTTCATGTATGTGATAAACGGGATGATGTTCTCTGTATGTTTGTTGTAACAGCTATCTCGTTTGTGTATCTATGGAGTGCCAAATTCCTTGACTGCGCGTTGAAATGCTACAGACCTGCGCATTTGCTTGCAGCCACTGATCTTCTTACACTTGTACTCCAGTTGCCTTTGAGCCCGCGGATTGATGAAATCGCTCGACCGTTTGTTACGATAAAAACGAGTTGTTGTCATATTTCAATTAAATATAAAAAAAAATATATAAGAGAAAAAGAAAAGATAAATTAGATTTGAAATTATTCAAAGAAAAAAGATTTTATTTGACAAATATTTTATTTAAAATACCATAAGTTTAATTCAAAAGGACATATTTATTGTTAAAACAGTTATTTTGTATCATCATTTATAAAAGAAAAAAAAATGTATGGAAAATTTACACATTTGGTGTGTATAATTTTATTATAAAATAAAACAAAAAAGGAAAAAGAAGACGTGTGCAACACATAGTGACTATAATTTTAAATAAAATAGCCGCAGAAAAAAAAATCTTCTCTCCAAAAATATCTGTTTGTGGAGTACACACTCTGAGTTTGAGCATTTAAATAACAAGAGGAATTTTAATTAGGAAAAAACTCGAAATTCCTGAATGACTTTTAGTGTGGTGCTCTCATAAAAATATAACAGTGAAATATTAAAAATAAATTGAAAGTTAAAATTTTAATTTAAAATTCAAGGAAAAAATATCACGAAAAATTTTTAAATAAAGTCTAAAAGTATGGAAAATAGTACTTACTTGAGTATTGTGATGTGTGTTAGCATATATCATATGCTCAATTATATGTGAGAAAAATTGGGAGATATTCGTGTATTACACATTTCGTATATATTTATAAATACATACACCTATATAGCTATAGCTAAAGTGGTGGTGCAATTTCTGTGTATTTTCTCATACATGTGCCACACACACACAGTTCGGAATAGTAGTAGCAGAAGCAGCAGCAGCAGCAGCACCAGCAAAAAACAAGGCATTTGAATGGGAAAAGGGAAAAAAGTGATTAGTGTATGCCGATATTTAACACAATAAAGTTGCTCCACAGTTGTTTCTACATTTCTCTATAAACAAAAAATTTCTAATTATAATAATCATCATAATTTCTGTATACATAAAAAAAATTAAAACAAAAAAAATGTATATATAATAAAATTATCAAAAAAAATATTATTAATATTAAAAAAAATCACACACACACACATACACAAAAATAACTGTACAATAAAAAATAATAATAAACTATTTATTGGCTACAACTCCATCATCATCATCAAAAAATTAATAAACAAAAAATATTTGCTACAAAACCAGAAAAAAACATATTACAGTTCATTGTTATCTTTCTAACAATTATGCATATTCAGAGCTACATACTGCATCAATATAAAAATAAACACAATAATAATAAATAAAAAAAGACATACACACATTAAAAAAAAAATATAATAACATTAAGTGAACACACAATATTATTAAAATAAAAATAAAAAAAAAACATGTCATTCCAAAATGATCAAAGAATTTTTCAAAACAACAATTATTTTGATATGTAAATAAAATTTTGTGTGAAAAGAAGGAAAATTGGATCATCGCCGTATTTATTTCCAAATCTGTTAAACTAAAATTCATTGGAAAATAAATTTATTCAAAAAAAATTAATTAAATTATTAACTTGTGCAAAAGATATAACTCTGTGCAAAATTATAAGTAAATAAAATTAATAAATAAAATTGAATGTGATAATCTTACTCATAACTACTATTCCTCTTATTAATGTAGTAAAATATATAAAGAAAAAAAATAAAATAAATATTAACTTAACTTTGTATGAAATTAAACATCTTTCCTAATATAATAATAATAAAAATAGTATCAAAACACATAACATTTAAGTTAATGAAAAAAAATAGTTGATATTTGTGAAGTGTTTCAATCCATATTGGAAAAAAAAGTAAATTAAATTTATTGAGTTAATAACTAGCTGAAGGAAAAATAAAACGGTAGATAAATGAACTGTTAATTGGATAAAAAAAAATTAAAAGATAAAATATTGCATATTGTATTTAAAAGGATATTCCAGAATTTTTATATGAAATAACGTGGATTTTTGGAAATGTAAGTAAATTTATATGACATTTAAAATCAAATTCATATTCAAATTAGAGTAGTATTGAATTGGGTATTTTGTTCTAAATTGTGATGGTTGCAATTTCTGCCTTTTATTAGATGTTGATTGAAAATTTGTTTCGTTAATAATTGTGTTATTGAGATCTAGCTCGAAAATATTACAAAAGAATTGTTTCCAGTAATAAATTTTCAATTAGCGGTTTTTTCATGTCTGAAAGAGGAGTTTTTTAAAATCAGCCTATCATGGACATAGACCAACCAAACATTTATTAAGTTTTATTGGCTGACGTGCTCACAAAATTAAAAAAAAAATGTTTATATTAAAAAAAAGGGTTGCTATATAGTTCAAAGTTAAAATATGAGAAATTCTAGCCATTGGGCGGTTTAGAAAAGTGCATTGCGATGGGACTCATTTTTCTGGATGGAGGAGTTTACTAAAATGAACTTTTACTTATTAGTTTGAAAAATTGGGCTTAGAAATTGAGCTCCAGAGTCTGAAAATGGTCAAAAGCCCAAAATACAAAAATATTCGATATTTCAATAAATTTCTAATTGGTGGATTTTTTACAAATTTTTAAAACTTTTTAAAATGCCAGAATTTTTTATTAATTTCCAAAATGGTGGAATTTTTAAGAAAAAATTTCATCCAACAAAAAAAAATTAAACAATTTTTAAAATTTTTAACGGTTTTTCTGTCTTTCGAGGATCTGATAAGCTCAATTTCATAGCTAATGTGTACTACACAGAGTAACAAATAAACCAGAGCTCATACGCATGGGAAAGCCTCTTAGGATCTAAAAGTACACACTTAATAATGAACTTTGGCGTTTACAGAATGTCATAATTTGATCTAGTTTTTTTTTAATAATATTTTTATTATTTTCATAGTTTTTTAAAACTTTTTAAAATGCCAGAATTTTTTATTAATTTCCAAAATGGTGGAATTTTTAAGAAAAAATTTCATCCAACAAAAAAAATTAAACAATTTTTAAAATTTTTAACGGTTTTTCTGTCTTTCGAGGATCTGATAAGCTCAATTTCATAGCTAATGTGTACTACACAGAGTAACAAATAAACCAGAGCTCATACGCATGGGAAATCCTCTTAGGATCTAAAAGTACACACTTAATAATGAACTTTGGCGTTTACAGAATGCCATAATTTGATCTAGTTTTTTTTTAATAATATTTTTATTATTTTCATAGTTTTGTAAAAATGTTGACTTCGCTGTCAAACATGGCGAGCGGTATACCATACTGATGGGAAATCCTTTTGGCATCTGATAGTACTTTATAAACCTTGCATTTTTCCGTTTACAGTTTGGTGCTAGCACATCTAGTTTTTTTTATCATTTTTTTTTTAAATTTTGTAGATTTCTTATTATATTTTATACAACTAAGAAAAACTACATGTAAATATAAGAGAAAATCTTCAAATTTAAAAAAATGTGTGTGTACTTTTAGATCCTAAGAGGATTTCCCATGCGTATGAGGTCTGGTTTATTTGTTACTCTGTGTTATTAATGCTTGTGACCTCCTCTATCCAACAAAAAAACTTGAATCCCATGGACTTTTTTGGAGTTATGGAGCTAAATTTTGTCGGAGTGACAGTAGACAAACCGTCTGTCATAATGCATGTTTTCTTAAGAAATGCACTAAAAAATGTTTTTAGCTTACAGATTTGGTCAAAAAGAATTTTTTTTTTCTAAAAACATGTAATTTTTTTCAGAACTTTCTTGATTTTTCATTTTTAGTTAGCTCTCGTACCTATAAAAGTCTTTAAGGAATTAAAATAAATTTTTTAGACAGAAGAATAAATTTTTTCCAACAATATTCTCAACCCAAAACTGGTGGGGCACTAGTAGATGCGTATTTCTGTCATATTGTACGATACTTTTATATAAAAAGAACAAAACCTAGAAGAAAGTTTTGCTCTAAACTCAATATTTCTAGTGAAGGCGGTTAATGGGCTTAAAAATATAACAAAAATTCCATAAATAACTCTAAAACTTGCAATTACTTTAAAAACAAAAAAAAAGTATCAAAATATCAATCATATTAAGAGCCATAAAATAAAATACTTCATTTTTTTATGTTATTTTTTATTTATACACCTAATTTTTTTGGTGTATTCCGTTGAAATTTTAAAGCATAACTCAGTCATAATCTCAATTGAACCATTTTATTGATCCCACATTGCACTGCAGACAAACATATATCAAATATTAAAATTAAAACAAACATCAATGACATTCAATGCGATATACTTTTCGTATTTTAATCATTTAACAGCGAATTTATATACCTATATTTTATATATGGGAGAGCTATAAAACTCCGAGTTTAATTCCCATATTAACATTGGATACATTTTCAATGTGTGGTACTTTTATTTTTTTTTTATCTGAATGAATTTAATGATAACGCACCATGAGGAGAAAAAAAGACAAATATCATAAATAAACAGCAAATATGAATTTTAACTGTCATGCCACAATGCGACATTAAATTTTTTTTTGAAAATATTTTTGCATTTGGATCAGATATTCATATTTTATTTGACCAACATTTTATTTGAATGAGTTCACAAAAAAAAAATTAAATATTTTTATGTGAAAAGCCACATTTTATTCAAAATTGGTAATAAATAATAAATTTCATAGAATTCATAGGAAAACATTTTTCAATTATAATATTTTTTTAATCAAAATAGCAGACAGAAAATGTAGGACACATTTTTAGGCAAAGACACTATGAGTGTGTGTTTTTTTTTAATAATAATATAAAATCATAGACATACAGGCACTCATTTATTTACTCTTGACAATTCTGAAGAGTTTGATGAGAAAATAATGTCTATGTTTGTATAAAAACTTTACAAAGATAAAGTATTACATTGAAAAACATCCACACACACACATACAAAGGGTTAATATTTTCTTTTGTTACAGAGATAAGTAAGCACTTGAAAAATAGCTCTTTAAAATATATATAAAATTTACACAGTATGATACCAGATTGACGACACAATCACGTAATAAATTTAATGATTGGTCCTTGTGACACATTTTTTACTCAATATTCTCAGTTTTTTTCTTCTTCTTTCTTTAAGTAGGAATGTCATTGTCATTATTATTATTGTCACTCTACCTTGGTGTTCAGAGTGATCGATGATTAAATGAAAATTATTGAAAGATGAATTTTACTGATATCGGTTGAGAGTAAATAATGAGAAAAATAAAGAGAATCTCAAGTTTATGTGCCTCATTAAATAGAAAATTAATATTGAAGTGTTCTTGGTTTTCATTTCATTTGATAATTGATAGCTTTGGTTGTTTTTTTTGCATTAAAGTAAAAAATGCCACATAAACGGATTAACCACCGCTCCTTAGATATTGAGTTTTGAAAAAAAAGTTCTTCTATGATTTATTCTTTAGGTTAAAATGAAAAGTTTTCTCATCGGTGAATTTTTTAAGTTTCGTATAAAAATTTAACGGAGAGCCTTAACAAAAAACGTATAAGTGCTACACAAACCTACACGGAACACGGTTTCCCATTGATGCCTTACTGAATTTGGGTTGAGAGAGCACTGAAAAAATTTTTTTAAAGATACATTAAAGTAAGTTTTCACTTTATTTATATCCAAAACAAAAAATCTGATCGTCTTGTCTTAATTTTCTCTACCTTGGGGTACTTAAATTTGATGTCGTCATTCATTAAAGTCAATTTTTTCTCCATTATCTTGAACTAGTCATGGTAAAAACAGTTTATCTTAAATGATCCAGAAAAATCAAAGTAAGAACATGAGAAAAAAGTAACACATAATTGATCTCATACTGATACAAAAATTGGTCCACCTACATTTGATTACTTTTTCTACTTTATCTGTCTACTCTTCACGCATCTAACTCACCATTTGATAGACACAAATAACTGCTTTACAGATTCTCCATATATATTTTCTTCAAATTATTTTCATTGAACCCACAAATATACAACAACAACAACAAAAAAAACTACACTAATACCCACAGTCATGTCAGCTTACTCTTGCAAAAGTGTCAATCAAACAAAACTTTGAGATGAAAATAAAAATTAGAGAAAAACGAATGATTTTATCGACCGATGTTAAACATAACCGTCAACAAAACATAAATATTCGTATAATGTGCAATATTGATACAATTTCCGTGTCGGTTTTTTTTTTATTTATTTTGATACAAACTTCTCCTATTTCATTCCATAATTTTATTTCTTGTATCCGATTTTTCTGTGCAGTGTGAAAAAGGTAATAAAATTTGTCAATGAAATGTCTACCTTGCACGATATCTCAATGAAATGAAATAATAATACTTTTTTTTTATTGTTCTCGGAAAACTGAGGATTTGAACTTTGTAAAGTCTCGTTTTTTATTATGGAGGACAACAAATTAATTTGATGTACAAACAAAACGTAAATTGTTCGAGAAAGCAATGAATGAATGAAAGTAATAATAATAAAAGATTTTAACACACATTCACAGTTTCGTCAATTTATTTATATAAAAAAATAAAAAAAAAAACGGAATTGAATGTCGTGACTTTTATTGTCTGCTTTAAATGATTGTTTGTGTGATTGACTTCTTTCCTTTTTTTTATTATTTTATTACTGACATGACTTTAACATTCTTTTGAAGGAAAACCAATAAAAAGACCAGTAAATCAAGTTTTTTTCCTACATTTCTTTTTTTTAATTTTTATCAAATGAAAATTCGCTAATGATGAGATTTCACAATTTAATGTGATTTTTTTCCTTCTCCTAAATATGGAGAAAAAAAATCTTTTTTTAGACTATGAAAGACGTAATAAAATGTGATGAGACGAATCCTAAAGTAATTGTATTTGTTCGATTTGATAATAAAAAATGAATTTATTCATTGAAATGTGTACACACCTGAAAATTGTGCACATTCATCGTGGATTCATTGAATATAAAATAATAAAAATACACACACACAAAAAAAAGAAATCAAAAGAAAACAAGAAAAGAGATGATTTGGAAATATACAATGATACTAAAAAAAAATATATCACATCTGAATGACTCGCGCACAGTCAGTTTGTTTCCCTTTTTTTTCTTTCAGTACTTTAGAGTTCTTGCTACTTCTTTTCATTATTGTGTAGTTTTTTGCGTGTATTTCATTTTTTTTGTATCTCATTTAAAAGTAGACAGGTATTGATTGTTTTCTATTCTTTAGAACCGCTTTTTTCTGATGTATCACGATGAAAATAAAAGAAAAATGTGAAAATAAATGCCATATAAATGTAAACGCGCTCTCATTTATTATAATCCTTGACTCACTATATCACCGTCCATTTCTTTGCTTCTAAACTATGTTGTCATAAAAAAGCAAAATAAAATAAAAAAATGATAAAAGAAGAGAAAAATAAATAATTCAATTTATCTGTTTGGATCAATGATGATATTTTATATCATTATAGATGTTTTTTTTTCATTTCATTCTTTACTTGTCTTTATCGCTTTTTGAAGGTGAATTCATTTTGAATTATGATAAAGATAAATGTATTAAAAAGGAGTATTACGATAGAAAAATTGAACTGAATAAAGTTATATCTCACTTTGATCTTTTATAATGGTATTTATGATTTTCATTTTCAATTCAACAAAAAAAACCAATTTAACGCGAAACACGCTCAAAATAACGCGATTAGCCATTTAAATGGAAAAAATTAGAAGGGGAGACATTTAAAATATGGCTTTTAATTAATGAAAAACTGATTTCCTTTGAAATGCAAAACCTATAAAAGTTGTAAAGTCCCACCTCATTAATAAAGATTAACATCTATATCTTTCGCTATTGATCCAGGTCATTTGTCATTATTTTTGTACTTTGTCACACACACACACACAAAAAAAAATATACACATTTTCATTTTAATAGAATATTCTGCTAACATAATAAATGGCTTTTTTTTTGTGTGTATAAAAATTGTAATATGAGAGGAGAAGGAAATCAGTAATTATTTTATTTGATCCATTTTTCATTCAAACACCCTTAATTAAGTTAATATTATACATAAAGTATTTTAACATCGTCCTCTCTTCCTTTCCAAAAATTTATTAGTGTTAACAGTAAACTTTGTAGAAAAGCAATAAATAAATTTCAATAATAATTTTTTTGTATAAATATATATATGACAGGTATAACAGGAAAACGTACATACTCATAAAATGCCATTATCATCATCATCATCATCATTTTTTGGACCGGACATAAGCAAAAATTTATCGCAATAATATAAAATTTAATAAGTGTATTTGACACATTTCATGTCGTACTATAAAATATATAATGTAATGAAGATTGATTAAATCATTCATTTTACATGTTTTTAGTTTCTCTTGTGTAAATGTGATGTAAATGTTCAAGATATGAAGAAAGAAAAAAAAAGAAATTATGTTGTCCAGAGAATTATTATGGATTATGTGAAAAGCCTTCTTATCAAAAAAAATGTTTATTGTTGCATTTTTATACAAGTTTATAAGTTTGAGTTTCGCTAAAATAAATGGTTTGGTTTCAGTACAAAATTTCTTCATTTTTTCAAGGCAAAGAGTTTACGGTAGTGAAATTTTTCCAATACGCTGAAGAATTTGTGGAAAATCGATTTTAAAAGTCGTATTTAACCTTTATTGATTTTCCAATCACTTACAACTTTCCCATACAAAGTTATCAAGATTTTCATTAATTTATTTTGTAAAATACAAATTTAAGGCATTACAGCTGTTTAATGAATAAGAGCCACGAAAAATGGATTTTACTGGTTGCTGCTTTCCAGACTGATAACCAGCCGACAGACAAACCATCTCTCATAGAGAATTTTAATTACGAAATTGACTGGTAAAATGCTATCAGGCGGGAGTGAAATTTTTTTTATACTCTGAAGCATTTGTGGAATATTTGAGAGGAGGGAGGGACTTATTGGTACGATATTTCTTGGAGGAGGCTTGCAACCCTCCTCATATCCACATAATGAATAAACCCTGTCAATGATGAAATTTCAGAAATTCATCAAATTTTATTAATTTTCTAAACACTTACAACTTTCCCATACAAAGTTATCATGATTTTGATAAACTTTTTTTTTTGCAAAACGATTTTTAAAAAATGGATTTTACTCGATGCTGCTTTCCAGATACTGATAACCAGTCGGCAGACAAACCGTCTTCAAAAGGGCATTTTAATTACGAAATGCACTGGTATCAGGTGTGAAAGTTAATAAAATCCATACATTTCACTTCAGATAACCCAAATAATTTAGATTTTCCTTTAAAAAAAATATTATAATGAGCAAAATCTTTCTCAAATCTGTTATTTGCATAATATAAATATATTAAAATGAAAGCGATTTACGCAATCAGTTCACATTAAAATTCTAATTTGTATTTACAAGTGTAATAATTTATTTAAAAGTTTTCAGGTAAAACTTTCTAATTAGATTTTGTCATCATCTAAGCACGACTGTACCTAACTATAAAAATGTAACATTAAACATATAAAATAAAATAAAACTACTTTCTTACTCTCTCTTGTTAACTTTTATGATACCTATAACTATTAAATGACTGTAAGCTTCTTTGCTTTTTCTTGGAATGTGTATTAATTAAAATACATAATCCCACATTATTTCTAATGAAACAAAAAATAATTGTATATTTGACATGAGAGAAGCTCTTTAATTTTTATGTGCATTGAGATGTGACACAAAAACTAACTTTTTTCACTGTATATGGTGTTTGTACTGTAAAATAAATAATTAACTAAGCAGTTTTCTATTTTTATCCCTCTTTTCATTTTGTTTTACTCTCGCTTTTTATTACAAATTAAGACAACGTCGTCTCAAGTATAAGAAAAAACATAATAATGAAAAAGCAAAAACACGGCCTCCATAAAATTCATTCATGAAAGTAAAATTTTAATAGTTGCCCGCAAACCGCAAACTATTACAATGCAAATACACTTCACTATCCCAACATTACACGTAGCATGAACGGTACACTTGAATTTTATTGCAATCATTTTATCGTTAGTCTATCAGCTACGAGTTACTATGATAAAAACGAGAAATGGGCCGCACAATACAGATAATTGATGTTTTTTTTTTAAGTTGTTAAGCCGAGGAATACATTTAATGACTGTAAAATAGGGTTGAAAATAAAAATTGAAAATAAAAACCAGGCGCCTCCATTTAAAAATAATTTTAATGAACGTTGTGACATCTTTAACTTATTAGAAAATTATATTTTTTTTATGGTAATACTAAAATAAAAGTTGAAGAAGATGCGCACTGCAGTTAATTTAGCGTTAAACTAATATAATTTTATGTCCACCACCCATCAAATTAGACATGCATCATAAACATTAATTTTCTTGCATCTTTATTTCTTTGATAGTAACCATAACTAGGTTTAATGCTCATTTTTATTGTGTTGAACTTTAAAATAGTGTTTTTGACATTAAAATTCCCCTAACACACAAAAAATTAATTATTATTAAAATTAAAATTGTGTTATTTAAACCATTAAAAGTGGAAAATTTTAAAAATAAGTTACCTTATCTGTTTTTGACATTCAATTGCATTTGTACTTAAATTATAATGCATATTAAATCAGCACATAATTACAAATTTTTCATTGTATTATGAAAGTTCTGTATAATGTGTTATAGATGAAATCGGTGCAATTGTTGCATGTGAAGTGGACATTCACTAATAATATTGACATAAATTACAGGGATTTAAATTGTGTTTAATTAATTTGAATAGACCAACTTTGTCTGAGTAGGAAATTTTTTGCCCTGTGGTGATAAGTTAAATATAGTTTAAATTTAATTATACCAGGTCACATCGAAAATAGTTCGAATATTTTCTGATAAGACAAAAAAAAATTATTTTCGATGTGTATCTCAAATAATTCTTAATAGACGTTAACTGGACTATGTTGATAAATCTGTCGACTGCTAATTTGTGACAATTAATATCAGAAAATCACACATAAAACTCATTTGCAGTGCATAACTCTTGCCATTTGTTGTATAATTGTGGTTTTAACTGATGCCCGATTAGAGTAATTAACAAGTAAATGCGCATGTTTTATATAAACTTGAACAATGAAAGCAAATTGTCTACATATAAAAAAAAAGTGATATCATCACAATACTTTTTTTTCAACATTATGTTTTAATGAGGCAATCATATTAAATCCTTAAGTGATTAAAATTAATTTTGTTTTAATTTTCTCTTTTTTTCCAGATTCTTCAAACAATAGTGAGCACATTTAAAAAAAAAACATGTTTTAATGGCATACACACTGTCTATTGGAAAAGGAGCCACATTCGGGCTCATTATTGTCGGTGATGCGGGCTAGTTAAATCACATATGAACAGTTGATCAAATAGTGAAACATTATTTCAATTTAGAAAAACAAAAATTATTATAATAAAAATAAGAAAAAAACAGTGTTGTAGAATTTTTTATATGTACACGAAATTTAAACGAATTGATAAATTTTATATAAAAGTAAAACAAAATTAGTGTAATTTTTAATAGTAATAATTATATTAAAAAAAAAATTGTTGTTAAGAGCGATTAACGCGCTCTTTTTTGTATCATCTAATATTAATTAGACAAAGATTTCAAGTGCTCAAAATATAAACGTGAATCAACAAACAAATACTGGCAAAAACAAGGTCGTGGCTGAATAAACGATAAAAGGACTATTAAATTAATTTAAAAAAATTAAATTAAACAACAAACGCATTGTGAACATACATCAAAACTGTTGAACGCTACAAACATTTCTCCAACCATCATCAATTTTTGATTAAGGAGGCGCCAATTTCAGGTGCCAAGGGTGCGTCCTTCGTTGTATCGAAGGAGGCTCCGTAGAGGCGCTAGGCTGCCATTTGCAGGCGATGCACCGATTTGCAGATCGAACGTAAGTATCAAAAATTTCAAATTTTTACTTCACATGAACTCAAATCCAATAAATGTCCAAATACTGACCACTTGAATCAAAACTAAACCATGTTCATAAACAAACCATGTTAGTCTACACAAAATTCAATTATATATTTATGAAATTATTTTAGGATCAATTTCCTCTTTCGTATTGCTTTTTGCTTCCAAATTGGAACTTGGTATATGAAATATAATTTAATATAAATATACATTTATCCGGTTGTTGGCTAGACAAAATACCATACCACCTTGTACATTTATTCTGGTTATTTCCTTTTGCGATGGTAAATGATATTTATATCATAATAATTTGTAGCAGGTTATTCAATTTCATTATTGGTTAGTTCAAAATTAGTAAAAGACTTTGGTTATTGTCAGAGATTTCATAACGAAATCGATCCGAGTCGAGGTTGCACCAGTGCAATTTTTTTTCGAAATTGATTTTCGATAAGTCCAAAATGAAGTTTTATTACTGTTAAACATGATTTATGAGAAGTTCACGAGCGAAATACTTTTAAAATTGAAAAATGTTGGCCGACTTGCCTTAATGAGGTTTTTAGACTCTTAAAACTTCATAGAAATAGTAAAATCTCAATTTCGAATTTTTGAAAATTAATTTTCGAAAAAAAATCGAACTGATGCAAACTTGACACGAGTTAAAAATTGAGTAACTTTTCGACAACTGAGCTCCCATGTGTTTTTTCAGCATATCGAAAAATTGACATAATATTTTTTTAAAAAATGTGCTTGTAAAAAATTTTGAATTTAAGACATTTTAGATCCAGGTCCAGTGTGTTTCCTTAGATAGATTATGTGTTGAAGTTTGACTCGTAAACCGTTTTTTCGGCATCATAAAAGTTGAAAAAGTGATCTAAAATAATTTATATTATTAAATGTAACGTTCATATAAAATCTTTTTAAAAATAATTTTTTATCATACAGTTTTTTAAAAAAAATCGACGTCATGTCTCTTAAAAACTTTTTGTTTTTCAGAAATGTGTTATGAAAAAAAAAATAAAATTGTATGAACGCCAAATTGAAACTTTTGTTTCAGATCAAAGCAAACATATTTTATTTATATTTATTACAATTTTATTTCTTTTCAACATTTTTGTTTGTCTTCCTTTCATACATTTTTCAACATATTACAAATATTATAACTGAAATTACTGCTTTTATACCGAAATTGAGTACATTTGAAATGAAAAAAAAACGCATTGTATTTGTAATAAAATAACAAACATTCGCCAGCCATCATAAAGTACCGAGTATATATTTGTTTTTTTCTCTGTTTATATTTGGAAAAGCTGCTGCTCGTTTTTTTTTGTTCTGATTTCAATATATTTGATGAACAAAGTAAAAAGTACTTTAAGAAAACACAGCATAGTAAAATGATTCCTCTTATTTAAGACTGAGTATTATTTGTTATTATTATTACTATTACAATTTTTTTCATTTCTTTTCATTTTTCATATCATCAAACTATAACATAACCTCAAGTTCTGAGTTCTTTGTTGTTCTACTTTTATTCGTACATTATTGTTAAGTTCCCTTGGCTGGAAATGCTGAAACATTTTTCTTTTATTTGATTTTTTTTTTCGTCTTTTGTATCAATAAAATATCTAAACACACACACACACTCATATACTTTCGTATAATACAAAAACTACTCACTCTAGTTCATTTAATGCAAAGACATTTATTTTGTTTGACAAAAATCTGTGCCAAATTGGTTATAGTATCATAGTGGCGGCGCCAAACAGGCTCCCTTTCCTTTTATCTACATACATACTCACATACATATATGAACTAAAACGTGAATATTTCTATTTGTGTATGTGTGTGTGTTTGTGAGTATTTTCTCATCTAAAAGCATATTTATTTTGATAATAATAATAATATTAAAAGTGAGGTTCAACGAATACATTTTCATTAAAATCAGCACTCACTAATAGCAATTCAAAGAACAAGTTTAATATCGCTTTCAATGTTAGTGCGTTATGGAAAAGCCCCTAATATTTGGAACCAAATGCTACATAATTGTGGTACTGCATACGTCAAAATTATTAATTTATCACATTCGTATTGGTTAAGTTTTTTATTTCCTCTTTTGGTTTTATTTTATGTTTGAATGGGGTTTTTTTTTGTAAACACGTGGCTCGATCATTGTATTGATATGTCAGATGAAATTTTATTGAAATTAATTTAGAGAAAAAATAAAATTCATTAATTCAGATAAGGAAGCAGATTAATGAGTAACACGACGATCTCATACAGGTAAATACTTAAAGTTGATCTAATTGGATCCGAATTGACACAAAATCCATTCAGATGATTTTTTGACGAATATTTTGAGCCCGTTTTCAGCTAGAGATTTGAAAAATAATGTTTAAAAAGTTTTTTTGTGCATTTTTTGTCGATTTAAAAAAAATGCTAGTATGGTAGACGTCCATAATGCCCGTTCGTCCTTCTGTGTCAATAGGTATAATTTTCTAAATTGTTCGAATTTTCTTGAATGGTATTTTTTTAAGAATGACCCACATATTTACGTTTTACTAGTCGTTTTGTTCAAAATGGCTGAATCAGAACTATAGAAAAGTTCGCGTGTTCAAACTCATAATTTCTAGCAGTAGCGGTTTTTTCTGAAAATGCTTCATTGTTGAAAGTCACCTTAAATTTATTTTTAATTCTAAATTTTTTACTTAACCCTTTCTTGTCCAGAATAGAGCCAGCAAGAATTTTTGATTGAAACTTTCTATTTTCTAGTAGATTTTGATCTCAAAATGAATAATCAATCAAAAAAACCGGTTCTTAGAGTAAAAAATTTACAAGAGAAGCTTATAAAAATACGTATAACTCCTATAGAAATACGTACAGAATTTTCACTATAAAAATTTCTAAAAAAAATTGGTTTTTCTGACATTATTTTCATAATATCTCTGACCCTGTCACAATTTTTAAAAATCTAGTACTGAAAATATCAAGAAAATCCTTCAAAAAATCAAGAAAAAATGATCAAAAAGTGAAATTAGATATTAAAAATGCATTTAAATCAGTGTTTCCTCCAGGGGCTCGTGGGAAAGAAAGAGTTAAATTGTAAAACTTGAATTTGACATGCTATAACTTTTCACTGCATACAAAATACCAATCAAATCGTTTTCTCTTTAACTTTAATTATCTTCAAACAACACTTTGATTGGCATCTACATTTGGCAATTATTATAAACGAGTGCCAAGAGATTATCCGAATAATTCATTTTCTGCATTATTGCACTTTATTTGTTGTACCACTTGAATTCATACAAAAAAAATATTAGAGAAATTCACATTAAAACTTTTCAAATGCAATTGAATCGCATTCTTCAATACTTTTTCTTGCTAACATTGTTTGTATTTAAAAGAAAGGATACAACGCACCCATAAAAATCATACATCATATTTTTTTTTCTTCTGACAGTGAGTTGTTTTCAAACATTTATTATTATTATTTTTCCATATTCCATGTATGAACAGTTATTACATTGTTATATATTTCTAATAAATGTGTATTATATCAATTTTAATACATATTACACACAATGATCATACACACAAACACTCTGTTTGATACTTCACTTGTTCTTTTAACACTCACTCATGTGCTCTGATGATGTTATTATTATTATTATTTTGCATCATATTCATTCATTTTATTATTTTTATAACATACATATATAAAAAAATGGAAAAAAAACTTTTGCGAAATGAGCATGTTTATTGATGCTACTTTTTTTTAACAGCAGTAAAGGCTTTTCTACCCTTTTTCCATTCACATACTGTGCGTAATAATAAAAAAATGAAAATAATAATAATAAAACTTCAGTTTCTTCTATATTAACAAACCAATATCATATGAATTTAGAAAGAAGTCTTTCACTGTTTTATGTACTGTGCAACAAAGAAATCATACGTTAAATGAAAATTTTAATAGGAAAATTACAGGAAATGAAATTCGTTATCTAAGTTTTTTTTTTATTTCTTATCAGTGATTCAATGCAAAAAAAAAAAAAATAAAAAAAAACTTAATGTGTATCACCCAGAGGCAAAACAAAAAAAAAATACGTCATGTGGGTGTAGTTCATCGTCGTAATATGCAGTAATAATAATAATAATAAAATGAAAGGGGTGTAATATTCCGTTTTTTTATATTACTTTTATATATAATTTTATTTCATACATTTTTATATTCAACAAATGTGCGAATTCTATGCTTCACATTTGTATCAAAATATACAAAAAAAAAATATGAAAGAAAAAATTTGTCTAATGAGCATTTTTAACGCATAAAATTTCACCTTAGGCTCTTTAGTAACACATTTATTACTACAAACACAATACAAACATTGTAATGTATTTTTTTTTTTATTTTAAAGATCATTAGAGAATTTACAGAAAAAAAAATATAAAATATTTTTCTCATTGCTATGCTTCCATTATCATTCACACATGCGTCTATATAAAGCACAGTTTTAATGATAAATATTAAAATTTTTCTCCTTTGGTGTGGTTGACATACATTACAATAAATTTTATTCATTCATCATTGGATAGAAAAAAAAATGTTTGTATCAAGGTATTGTTTAGAAATATTTTATTATCATATTGATGATACAAATAATAATGATGTTGATGCCCTTGTTATTGTGTCAATGGAGCAATGCCCTGTAAATAAAAAGAATTTATATTGTATTGATTTTTTTTTGTTTAAAGTTTAATGTGTGGCGAAATTTTTCCTTGATATCAATTTTATTAAAGCAGTAACGGATTGGCCATACGTGCAATCTGGCAAATGCCAAAAAAGCCGCAGTCGATCGTCTAGTAAAAGTTAAGTTTAGCGTAATTTCAAAATTTCATACGGACGCCTTAAATTAAAGTGGAGTTTTGGCTGGAATTTTCCTGTTAATTTTTCAATCACTTCATTGCCATTGTAAAATTTCCACAAAAGTGGCACGTGCTGAAATACTTTTCTTAAAATTCCATTTCAATTCATATGAATTTAAACATAATTTTTTAAAAAAAAAACATGAAACTGCGTAAATATGTCAGAATCCTTACAAAGGAAAAAAAGAACTGAGATGAAAAACAAATAATGAAATCACTGTAATTTGACGATTTCTTGTTTGTTTTTTAAAGTCAAAGTAAAGAGTTTTAACTCAAAAAGAATTTTTTTTCATTTTAATAAAAAATTCAAATAAAAAACCATGTTTGCGTTTCAATTTTCATATTTTACATTTTTTTTGCCTAAAATAATAGTTTTGGTGAATATTTGCTCAAGAAATTAAATTTTTCCTTCAATTTGTCTGGTTTAACTCAACTATGATTATTGTCATTATAAAATCATCGTGTGTGATTATTTATTTGACAAATTCTTGTTTTTATTACAGTTTCAGCAGTTTTCTGTCCTTTTTTTTATCATTTATCCTCAACTTTTGCAAACAAATTAAATACTTTTAATTCTAAAATGTGTGTGTGTTGGTGTGCTATGTCGTATTACTTTACTATAACTATTTATACAACATGTCTTTGCTTTTAAAATGTAAATAAATGAACGAAAAATATGTTGCCATTAGCATGAAAAAAAGAGTGTGTTTGTTTTACATCATAAGGAAAGGACTTTGCAAATTTAAACAAGGAAAATATTATATAGATTAAGAAAAACAGATGAAAATTGTTTTTTTTTATTTTAATTCTAAATAATGTTTTTTTTTCATCTTTTTTATGTTTTTAACAATTCATTTGCAAGATTTGAACAATGGATTAAAGAAATCATTACATAAATGGGAATAATCTGAATGTAAATATTCCAATAACCTTTTTTTGCAGTATCAGGTCAATAACCCATTATTATTATGCAATGATCACACTGAAATGCAATTTAACGGAAGTAAACATCAAATCAAGTCACTGGTCGAAAACTCAACGAAGCACTCTATGCGATAAAAATTCCTTTCATTGAATGTCCTATAAGCGTCAATCAAAGATCTCCGTCTACTGCCCAAGTCATTTTGTACTGCGGGGCGTTTTCAGCTTTCAGTGAGTTTAAATCTTGTGTCAAAAGGTGGATTGAGATTTGTTAAAGACTCTGAGATTGTGTTCGATTTTTTTTAAATTTTGCTTTAACTAAATTTTAAAAAGACATTAAACCGTAACCCTAATGGCTAATTTGACACAGGCTGTTTCTGCGATACGGCATTAAGCAACCACTGAAGTTCTTTCGGAGTCTGAAAACCAAAGTTAAAGAACTCAGGACAAAAATCTGCATTGTAAGTTGAAAACGCCCTGCAAACCGCCCCATATTATATGCATAGACTAAAAGAGTGCCCATAATGATTGAAATTTTTATCCAAAATAACAAGAAATTTTTTTTCCATTCTTAAATGTCCTGTAAGCGTCAATCAAAAATCTCCGTCTGCGGACCAAGTTACTTTAAACTGCAGAGAGTTTTCAATTTACAGTGTAGCGCATAATTTTTACTCCAGGAAAAGCTAATTTCAAATTCTATCACTAACACACCTCAAAACATTCATTTTATTTGTGTAATATCGCTAATGTAGTTAAAGCACATGCAATGTTCAGCGAAATTATTGAATAAATTTCGTAGTGATCATGATCGAATTATGTTAAATAAGTCACGTTGAATAATTTGATTCGATTTATTGAATTGCAAAAAATTACTCAACTGTAAATAAAGTTATATAAAATTTTCTATGTTAATATTGTGATTGATTAAATATAAAAAAAAATCACATTGAAGTGCACTAACGAGAAAATTTTGCATCATTTAAACTGTAATTGTAATGAATCTTAAAGGAAATTTTTTTCTATTTCTATTTCAAATTTAAATTATTTGATGGAAACAATTAATTGGTACTTAAAAAATTCAAATAAGTTTCAGTATCAAATGATGGTAATCAAAATCATGCAGTACCATAAAAAATCATAATCGTGAGTGTGTTAGTGATTGTTATTTTTTTCTTCATATAAAAAATGAAGCAAATAAATGTACAATGAGTTTTGAATATTATATTTTATTACCTGTATGTTTACGTGCCACGTGCATGTGTTTGCGTGTATGAGTGTGTGTGTATCTTGCGGAAATAATTTAAAAATTCCATAATTTTGTTTTTCAATCGTAGTCATGTGTGGCTTCTCCATCCACTAAAGATTAAATGACTTTTTTTTTGCAATCTAAAAATGTTTTTCTGGTTAGTGCAGAAAAAAAATAATAATAAAATAAAATGAAGACAAGTAAGGCATGCTTGTGTCACAATGTTTTATTTTGGAGCCAAAAACAACAACAATAACATTATCAGGCAAAATACACATGACACAAATATATTATATTAGTTGTGCTGGCAGGCACAATGACTGCTGATATTTTGATTTTAACGCAAGCGCAAATATACGCAGCATCATCAACACACACACATACACACACACACAAACACGCATATATACGATTGAATATGGTACTCTTAGGAGTAAAATGCGTGTACAGATATTTTCACGCATCATACACTCGCAATCATATGAATATACATGAATATCAACACCGACTTGAAACTTCTATATAAAGGAATATTAAAAAAAAGGGAAAATAACATAAAATACACGTAACAAACATGCTTTTGTTGAATTGGGAGTACAGGGAAAACGTGGCATAGCAAAATTTTATATTATTATTATTATTATATTTTCTTCTTATACTTCATGTTTTTCTTTTAACATGCGAGATGTTTTGCAGGTACTACACCAACCACTCACTTTGAATTTAAATGGTGCGTTAAAGAAAGGTAAAAATGTTGTTCAGCACATTTTTTTTTCTTGCTCTTGGTATGTCTTTTGGGAATCAAACAAGAACCAAGACAAACAATAAGTATATTACATTGAGAAATCCTAATCAATTTTTTTTTTGGCAAAAAAAAAACAACACACAAATTGAATGTTCAATGAAATGGAATCAAATACTTGTGTGTTATATTATCAAATCTCAAAGCTTTTTAATATTATTTATGATTCTGTAAAATCAATTTAGGTAAGTTTTGTGTAAAATTGTTTATATGTGTGTTGGTTTTGACCCTCTTTAGGTCATTGAATGATTACAATTTGATATTTTTTTATCATATCAGTTACAGATCACTCAAATTTGTCAGTTTTTCCTTGTTTGAATGTATTTTGAATGATTTTCTATTGAAACGTGAGCATTTTAGACCAGAAATGCCCAAATTCTTAGTGTAAGAAAGTTAAATTTACTATTTACCATTATTTTAAGTTAAAATTAATCAGTTAAAAACATGTTTGAGGTCAATTATTGTCATTTAATCCTAATTTCAGGGAAAGTAAAGCTTTAAAAACATTTTTCACGACTGGGAGCAATCCGTTGGTTAAAATAAAGTGAGCCCGAAGAATTTTAAGCCTATTTTAGTATGCTGAAGACAACTAGCTTAGTTAATTTGGGGGAAAAATTGTCCTTATGGTCATGTTTTGTATCATTTTGTGAGAGCTGGCTTTCATTGAAACATTTTTCTTTTATTTCCTGACCCATTTCAACGCATATGACCGAAATGATACTTCGTGTAAATTTCCTGGAACCAGCCTTCATGATATTTTCGAGTTTCTATTTTTATTTTTAAACAAAAAAAAATTTAATGTAAAGAAATCCAATTTTTTATACATCATTACATTCTTTTTCCAATAATTTCTTGTTCAAAATGCGTAATGCGATTCCAAAAATGTATAAAGAATAAACCTGTTAGCGATATTATTAAAAGGAAACAATTCATGCGACGTCAACACAACCAAATGGTAATTGGCTTATTTTAAACATTCAATCACCATAAAAATTCATACTCTTCTATGTATATATTTTGAGCACAAAAACAAAGAAAAAAAAACACTTTCATATACTTTTATATGCATAATTTGTTATATTTTATAAATTGGTATACTTCTCATAACAAAATAACATCTTGTCATGAATGTATTCACAAATTTCTCTGGTATTTTTGTAGCAAAAAACGAAAAACAACATCATGATTATAATAATAAACAGGAGAATGAGCTCTTTTTAGACATCATGTTCATACATTTTTATATGAACCATATTTAAAAGCAGGTACAAATTTGTACAAGCTCCCACACACACACACACACACACACATCCATTGTCTTTGACTATTTATTCTTCGTTTATATTATTATTATTACTTACAGTATTAAAAGAAGCACCCAGAACAACAACAGCTTACATATTTATAAGATTTTTAAGCATTTTCCAGTATTTTTTCATCTCTTTTTGTTATTATTATTATTATTTTCTTTTAAACAAAAAAAAAGCATTTTTATTGCTCAAGACGTGCCTTATTCTTTTCATTTTAAGGTGTAATATAAAACAGGAAGTATGTGATCTTATATATAAATTCATAATCATGTTGTTCACTGTCTTCAA
Organism: Culicoides sonorensis; assembly: GCA_900002565.1. Classification (NCBI taxonomy): domain Eukaryota; kingdom Metazoa; phylum Arthropoda; class Insecta; order Diptera; family Ceratopogonidae; genus Culicoides; species Culicoides sonorensis. Next base: position 45,616 of record LN483848.1, read on the forward strand.
TGTATTCATACAAATTACGCTCTAACGCACATTTTTTGTTCACATACACATTCTAATTTACACAAGTGAATTTCAAGTCTAAAGGAAATTAAATTCATTCATTAAATATTAAGTTGTCACATGAAACCATGCAATGTGTGTTTGTACTTTCACCATCTGTATAAAATAAAACGAATATTGTGACAGCAACAATGTAATACTTAATTTACTCTATTTACTGATGAATACGTGCATTTTTCTTAAAAATTATAATACATAAATAGAAATACAAATACAAATAAAGAAGTAGAAGAAAATGAAGAAAAAAAAATGTAAATAAAAGTTTAAATGTATATTTATATGAAGGAAGAAGTAGAATGAAAAAGAAACGAAACACACTGTAAATTCAGGAAGCATATGTCAATATGGAATTTTTTAAACGCTCAAAACCGTAGGAATGGAATTGTGCACTGTAATGGAAATTGTTAAGTACAAAATTTACATAACTTTCCTTTTTTTATTCATGATCCTCCTTCTTGACTTCTTAAGATTCAACCATTTTTTCCCCTTTTAGTATTATTTACACACTTCCTTTTGTTTTAGATTTTAATTGTGTTTGAAAGCAAAACAACAGTGTTTTTTTTATTATTCCTTTTAAATGGCATAAATTGAAGAGCGTTTTCATGTTTGAACCATAAATTTTACAACAAAAATCAACTAAACCACCATCAAGATCTTTGTCAAAATCAATATTTTCCTTACAGAAATTGTTTATTCTATCATCGAGATATATTTTACCATTTACATTTTATTATTTTCCGATATCTGTTTGTTATCAGAACACATTTTATAGACTCTGTCTTATCATAATAAAATCAAATGACTTTTCAAAAGTTTTTTATATACATACATTTTCCCTTTTTCTTTTTTTCATCATATCTTTACGACTCACGATAATGTGTTTTTATTCATTCATTTATTGATAGGCGCGCATATACACGCATAACTTTTTTTGTGTAGTATCTGATTTTATTATCATTTTAAAGAATGAAAAGAAAGCGTTTCGATGTAAGCAGCTGTAAAACGTCTAACGATGCTTTTTTGCTTTCCTCCAGGTTTATATACCTTTGGCATGATAATTATTATTATTATACTGAATTTTATTATTAATGTTATGTGAATAGAGCCATTGTTCTCGTGATTTGCGTGTTTTCATTCAAAAAAGGATATTGAAAAGCTATTTTGTACCGTGATTGATATCTAAGCTGATTTTTTTTGTTATTGAATTTGAAAAGATTTTTTTTTTAATGTGTTAATGTTAAAAAGCTTAATCTGGTTTTGTTAGATTTGACTTTGATACGCACAGAAGACTTTAAATAAGGAGTTTATCAATGTCGCTAATCGTCTAAATGACATTTAAATAAATTTTTTGAATAGAGAAGTACTTACTTTACTTTACTTTACGCTTTGTCCTTCTTCAGGGAGTCCAGACTGTCCTCATGTTGAGCAAAGGCGACCTACAAAATGTCTCCATCCAGAACGTCGGATTGAATTTGTTTCAGTTCCCCCAGGTTGTTAAATTGTGCCTCATTTGTCTCTCTGACTGAGTTGGAATCCGAGAGTGTGGAGTGTCGCCCGGTGTTCCTTGGTCGACTTTTTCTACGGTTATCTTGATACGTGAATTCGTTGATTTGTTCTATTGGATTTCCATCAAGCATCAAAGCAGATTGAGATTCTGAAATAATTCGCATTTTTTTAAGTCTTGATGACGTTGATCTTCATTCCAACCTTAGCCGATTGCGTGGCCAAGCCAGATAGTTTCTCTTGCATGTCAGCTTGCCTATGAGACAGCACACATTTATCATCGGCATAATCCAGGCACTCAAGTCGCTCTCGGGGTTTTAGAGGAACTTATATCATACCCTTTGGCTTTTCTCTTACTGCAGCTTTCGCCACTTCGTCCATCACTACCAAAAATAGAAATGGAGACAACAGACAGCTCTGTCTGACCCCGAATAGAGAAGTACCTTGAGATAAAATTTTCATTTAATTTTCCTCCAAAAATCAGACCCTTCTATGTATTGTGATCCTTTTCTTCATCACACCGTGATATTAAAAGAAAACATACATATCAAGTTTACAATAAAATCATGACACATCTGTCTAATTTGACACATTTTATCAACATTTCTTAACTCCACGCATTTCATTATTTTAAAAATTTGCTCCAATTCATTCTTCGCATTTTATTACATTTTTTGCATTATTTTCCTCGTGTCTTTTAATAAAAGCCAAAATATGACACGATTCAAACAACAACAAAGTAATAATAATTTTTTGATAACAATAAATGTATTGTCGGATTAATATTAAGATAAATATAATGTATTTGAGATAAAAAAAATCAAATACGCACATAAAATTTCGTTTATTTAATGTTCATTTTATTTTATTTTACATCTTCCAGTTCATATTCTATTCTTTTTAATGTGTGATATTCACTGAATGAAAGGTAAAAAGTTTTCTGCTACTCTGTGAGTGTAAATGTGATAAGACAATAGTAATAATGATCATTTTATTATCGTTTAACTATGATGATGATGATGATGTAAATGTTGAGAAGGAGAGATAACTAAATGTCATTTTACTCCATTTTCACAACTAAAAATGAAAAGGAAAACACGAGATAAGATGCTGAAGGCGACACATCTTATATTGTTATAGCTTTATGGCTATTTTAATGTTAGAAGAAAAATAACAATATTTTATATAAAATAATAATAAAAATAATATAGGTCGAATTATCAAATTACTCATTTTCTTATTATTTTATTTTATTTAACAAGACTTTTCTTTCTTTTTGCTTTGAGAAATTTAAGTCATTGTAAATTTTTTTTCTCGAAGCATGACATTTTCTGTGTTATGGTAAGACATTAAAAAAAGATGTAAACTAAAGATAAAATTCTGCTAAAGGCAATATTTAATAATTATAACCAAGATAAAACTGTCTGAAAACTGTTCATTTTTACAATAAATTTAAGTTTTATAGATAAGTTTTTCTTATTGAAACATTTTTACACACATATCCGAACATAATCCATAAATTTATTACATTTCTCCTTAACATGTTTCATTATTAGTCATAATAAATGTATCTGTATCGATTTCAGATCTCACACAAATTTTAAATAAAAATAATTTATTTTTCAATTTTTCTTTCATTTTCTGTCATTTAAAAAAAAAAAAAAATTCATATGAAAAATAAATTTTCAATCATGAATATTGCTGCTGACAAATGTTAAACTTAAATTTAAACTCATTTCAACAATCCGTGAAATTTTAACATTATTATGCCTATCTAGGTGCCTGCATTCGCCTTCTGAGCTGTCACAATAATGCAGGTGTTTAATTTGAAATAAAAAAAGATAGAAATAAATCACATTAAAATGAGAAAAGGTATAAATGGATGAGGAATTAAGCGTATTTTTAAATTGCAAATTCCATCAGTCCGATATGGGACATAGAAGAAATTTTGACTTTGAATGTGAAATGTGCACATGTGATCCAAGTTTGAAAAAAATCTGCCATTTTGGAAAATTCGGCCATTTTGCGAAAATCTGGAATTTAACGCTTTTTATCGTTTTCAGCCTCTGGAGACTAATCCCTGAGCCCAATCTCACAGCTAATGAGTTATCAATTATCCTAATGAGCCCCTCTTTCTAACAAAAAAAAAACCGACTTCGATCCAATGGACCATTTTGGAGTTATGGATAGCGATCAGTGACAGAATGTCAGAGTGTCATGCATTTTTTCTTACGAAATGCACTATTAACTGGAATTTAGTCCTTTTTGATAAGTTTTTAAATGTTTTATTACTTTTTAACATATGAAGTGAACTTAACCAATCACTTAACCTTCAAACTGACATGTTATGACACCACTCACAGCTCAAACAGGTCATAAAAGAGTATTTTTTTACATTTAGTGTGCATTAAGGGATTTTTCAGAAGTGTCACCCATATAAATTATAGTTTCTTCTTATAAATTATCAACTTTGAGTACAAAAAGTAGCAAATATTATGATAATAATAATAATAAAAACAGTTTATACACATGAATGTTTGGTGCTGAATATACAAAGTCGGGTACAAAAAATAATATTCTTTGAATATGAAATTATGTCTGTTATGCAAATTTTAATGCAGTTGTTTTATTATGAATGCAAGTATGAACTTTTTAGTTAAGAGGATAGGAAAATTATTCAGAAAAAAATTAAAAACCGTAAAATTTTAAATAAGACAAAAGCGGTCTTTTTGTTGATTTCATTGAATGGAGCGTAATTTACCTTAAAATCATGTTGAAAAAGAATAATTAATCTCCATGATGATGTTTTTATATTAAAATTAAAACACACACACACTTAAAGTTCATACATAATTAAGGTTAAAACATACATTTTCCATATAAATTACAGTAACGTGTGTGTGATATTACAATTTATTAGACATCCTATCGTGTGTTTTTATTTATCAAATTTATTTTCTTTCGCAGTGAAAACATGACTGTGTTTTTTTTTTGCTGTTGTCGAGATTTATATGCTTAAGTACGATCATCATCATAATTTTCGTCAACAACATCGACGTTGATAAAATTTGTTGGCAACCATTTTAATGCATACTCATTCCTTTAACTTTATTTACGGTGACATAATCATTTTTCTAGTAGCTGCATATTTATAACAGATAAAATTTGTATATACATAGCCCAATGTTAATGAAATCTGTGTGTGTGTATGTAAAATTATGAAGATTGAGTTGAAATTTTGAATATCTAACACGTTTTTACCGCAATAGCATATAATTTATCTTTTTAAATGATATATGGGCCTTGAGATGTAAAACAATTTTGCCTTTTTAATTGAATTTATGTCTTCTTGTGTGTGTGTATGTGAAGATAAAATAATATATCATACAAATTTCAGTACATGTGTTAAGATGCATAGAGAAAAATAACATGTTTGTGGCTGTTTGATAAATTCGCAGTTCTAATTATACCATGGATGACTGATGTTTTTTATAAAAGTTTTCTAACATAAATTCCATTTTTTTGTTTCTCTTTCAATCTCATCGGTCCTTTATCCTTGAAACAAAGAACATTAATTTAGTTTATATACATTATAAACTTTTTTATGTGAAGTGTAAATTAGAGTGTATTCAAGATAAAGTTTATCATTAATTTGTCTAAACACTCACTTGCAATGAAAATGTTGCCTTTGTATCAAAAAAGTTAGTTACATGGAACATTGTAAAATAATTTTTTTCAAAAAAAAATAATTTAATACATTTTCATTTAAAGCATAGTTTGAATATTCTTCTTTCATCATAAACAATTTTTCCAGCATTTGAACTCTGATTTTTATTTCATTCAATGCTTGTTAAAAACAGAATGAAATTCAACAAAACTACTCACTTTTGAAGAAATTCTATTGAATTGAATTCAAAATGAGAAAAAAAGTTACCTTTTTCTTATGTTATAAAAGTTTCAAAATATGATGACAACAGTTTTTGACTGCATCCGTTTTCTGCAATTTCCTGTTTATTATAAATTCTTTCAGTCATATCAAACAATATGAAATAAAATTGTATTTTCTTAACAGTATGAGACAAAATGAAATGAGATGTTCAAAAAAAATGCTTGTGTATTTCATGTATTTTGAAATCTGTTTTTTTTTTTGGTATGTTGTCTATTTTTTTGGGCTCTTTAATAAAATTAAATGAATTTATAGGAATATTTCTAGTTTAAAAAATCTATTTGAAAATGCTTTCTACCGATTTCTGTTAAAAATCTTCCAAAAACTTTAAAAATACTCGGAATTGCTTCAAAAGAATTGCCTTTTTGCGAAATTTATGGCATTTTAGGGTCTGAAGCTTAATTTTTGAGTCCAAGCTTCATTAAACATGTTTTTATTTTTTAACAAGATGGTGAGGGGTTCCCAGAGCCTCTAAGTATTTGAGTGCTGTGTCAGTTGGTGAATGTACTTGCCTTTGCAGGGCCTGGCATTCTGTATGATTTTACAAGACGATTTACAAGACAATCGACTGCGGCTTTTCTGGTATTTGCCAGATTGCCTGTTTGGCCAATCCACCATTGTGCCCTTGTTGACTTGTCTTCTAACCTAAAAGTAAAGCCATCTTAAATACATTTCATATTCTTTTCCAAGAAACTATGACACAACCGATGAAAAAATCACAGTCCAAAATCTAATGAGTTGAAGTAAGTGAAGTTTATCAACTTCAAAAACACAAGTTTTCAAAATGTTAACACAAAAACATAAAACAAGCGAAAAAATTCAAATCTGAAACTTGTACAATTTGTAATTATGACGGTATCTTGTTAAAAATTAATGAAAATTTTGCTATTGATCAGAACAAAAATTGTACAAGTTTCAAGTTTTTTGAATTTTTTCGCTTGTTTTATGTTTTTGTGTTCACATTTTGAAAACTTGTGTTTTTGAAGTTGATAAACTTCACTTACTTCAACTCATTAGATTTTGGACTGTGATTTTTTTCATTAACAGACGTTAATCCTAAAGAAGTACCGATGAATTCGAGTGCGAAATTATTGAATACTGGACTAACGAATGAAGAAGAACTACAATACATGAAGAAAGTACTTTATCAAGAGGCAATCGGATGTTTGCACTATTTATCTCAATGTACACGACCAGATATATGTTATGCAGGTAATATGCTCAGTCGTTTTTCATCAAATCCAAATAAACAGCATTGGAATGCAGTAAAATATTTCTGGCTTATTTAAAAGGAACTAAAAGTCTTAAGTTAACTTGTACCTGTCAAAAATTATGTGAAGTCAGAGCATATACTGTTATTAACATGCTTGCTCAAGTCTTGAATGTTGCGCAAGAACATGACATTATTATATTCGTTAGTGACTTTCGCTTCAGCTTCGAAGAGAATTTAAACGACAGTATTAAATCGAGCACTCACTACACAAAAAGGATCTTGAATCCAATAGGAAAAGTGATCCTAAAAGTTTTTGGCGCTATGTAGATTCTAGAAGAAAAGTTGATGGCTTTCCAATGAGAATGAAATTCGGAGAAGTCTCCGCAAATTCTCAACAAGAGACGTGCGACTTGTTTGCAGAATTTTTAAGTAAAGTATACGAATCTTCAATGTATGAATCACCTACTGTATTTCCAATTAGAGATTCAAATATGTTATTATCAATCTCGTTCTCAACAGATAACAGAGTCAATCATTTCTCAAACCTTCGTGTGGA
>LN483848.1:53918-78860 GCA_900002565.1 Culicoides sonorensis
GATTTTACGACGGGAATTTTTTTGCGACAGGAAATGCGACGGGAATTTTCAAAAGAAAAAATATAATTTTAAATCAAATTTTTCCGTTCGGAAACCAAAAACGGAGCTCAAATTTGTGTATTTTGCCATTTTTGGCCTCTTAATACTTGAAATACTGACTTAGTTATTTCAGCAAAATTGTAGCCCGAAATATTCTCTACAACAATTTTTACCTAAAACATACGAAAACATGATATTTTTATTTATAAACGGAAAAATTTTTTTTCAATTAATATTTTTTCTTCTGACGGCTAGCGACGGGAAGCCGCGACGGGAATAGTATTTTCGGTGTAAAACATGAACCGAAAATTCATAATTAAATGATAATTTAAATGAGAATCATGTTAATGTGATTGTTTCCGAGTGAAATCCAATGATGATTGAAACTCAATTCAAAGAAACGTCAATTCCAGTAATAATCATTCAAAACATAATAGCGCTCTTCCTTGACAAAAGGTGCCGTCAATTTCAAGGAAGAGTGAGAAAAAAAATCCTACAATTTTTTTTGACAAATATCACGATGAATTCATAACAATTTGTAGGTCAAATAAATGAGTGAAACACCCTTGACTAATGACCTTTTATAAGGGGTTTCTTCTTCTTTTATTATTATTGAACAAAAAATATTCATACACAATGAAATTGAAATCACACTCAAAAAAAAAAATGAAAAAAACAATCTCCAATAAAAGCTTTTTTCATGTACATATAAGAAAAAATATTAAATAATAATAAATTTAATAAATGATCAAAAAAAAATATATTACATAAGAAGCATAAAGGAGATAACAAAAAAAAAATCAAAAAAAAAGTGTGTCAGTTCAAATCAACAAAAAATGCCATAATAAGACAGTGAAAAGATGACTGTTAAAAGAATGAAAAATGTCATCGCTTTTCATGTTTTTTTTTGTATCCTCCCTTTTTCCAGTACAACATTTAACTTGAATTATAGGGAATTAGTGAAAGTATGATGGTTAAAAGAAAAATTTAACACAAAATTGCTTCTAATTTAAAAGGACAACCCTAGTGACATCTGATTTCCTAGAAAAATATTAAAAAATAAAAATAAGTAATATTGGAATAAAAATCTTTAAATATGAAAATATGAGAGTAAAAAAAATTATGGTCCTCACAACATGCCATGCATCAATTTTATTTCAATCAATTTGATTGAGGAGCTTATCGGATGTGTGTATATTTGATTGTACACGTAATGTACACATGTATACAATGTTTGCATATGTATAATAAAAATGTGTGTCCTTTTTTTATTATTATACATATTTTATGATGGATTTGAATAAAATTTTACATGAAAATTGACGATTGGTTTTGTGTGTGATCAAAGAATGTGCCTTGTAATAAAAAAATATGGTAATAATTTTTTTTATATACATCTGCTTTTAGTATATCACAATGATAATGACATGTGTTTTTTTTTTAATAAGAAAAATAAAAATATGTTTTCATTTTTTTTCATATTCATATTTTGGTTAATAATAATTTTTTATTTTACGAGAGTACTGGGAAAAAGTTTTGATACATTTTTGACTGTAATAAAGTTTGAATATTGAAAAAAATGTCCATGGAAAATAAATTAAATATTTTATTATGCAGACTCACTTTAATCTTGAATGTGACACACTTTTTCTTCCTTATCTAAAAGCCATTAAATTCATTTTTCGGTTGGAAACTGATACACATTTACTCAAGTCATACACCGGAAAAAAAGTTATCTGAAATTTCAAACGCACACACACACACACACAGTGCTCGATATGATGAAATACAACCAAAATTATATTTTTGTTTTACACACCAGTGCAGCTTCAAGAAGCAAGTCATTGAAAATTATGTGTATTCATGCGTGAAAAAAAGTAATATTATGGTACCGAAATTATTTTTTTTGAATGAGCTCTGAAATTAGCAACGACCTTACTGCTTACAACTTGAATTATCTCAAATTTTTCAGTTAGAGCTCCATGGATTTGGAACATGATACACTGAAAGCTGAAAACGCCCCGCAGTACAAAGTGACTTCGTCCGTAGACGGATATCTTTGATTGATTTAATGAATGTAATTTTTATCGCATTTCCAGTTAATTTGGAACAAGAATTCGAGTATTTTGGGCACTCTTTTAGTCTATGAATAAAAGCCGAAGCTCGGATTACTAATTATAGGATGTCAATTAGTTCTCTACCAGAAATAAGGGAAATTAGGGATAAAGTTTTGTCAGTAGTGCAAAGAGAAAATAATATCTACTGGAAAGAAAATGCTGATTACATCACTCCAAGGTTCATATTCGATCACAACTTTAAAGTGGAGTTTCCTAGTCAAGAAGATTGGCTTGAAAATAAAGTTCTTCCGCAAAGTACAGATATAACTTGGTTTACAGACGGTTCCAAAACGACAAATGGAACAGGCTTCGGAATATACAGAACCGAAACTGGTGACTCACTTTATGATAGTCTAGAAACAACAGCCACAGTTTTCCAAACTGAAGTTCATGCAATCTTGACCTGTGCTAATTTTATGCTATGTAATGAGATCTTGCTAAATAGAGATATTATTATTGCTTCGGACAGTCAAGCGGCTCTAAAGTCACTCATGAATTGGAAAATAACCTCTTCACATATTTACCACTGCATTGAAAAACTAAATGAAATCGGGAAGTCAAATAATGTTAGACTTATCTGGGTACCAGGGCACTGTGGCATTAATGGCAATGAAGAAGCAGACAGCTTAGCGAGAAGCGGTGCCGAGTTGATACATGAAACCGATATTTATAGTTGTGGAATATCAATTGCAATTGTTAAAGAAAACATAAAGAGCAAATTGATAAATGAATTTCAAGCGCAATATGACTTCTCAGAAGGACATAGACAGTCAAAAAAATTCATCCGTCATTTCGACCCTAAACGAGTAGATGAACTACTAAATTTGACTAAGGAGCAAATTAGGTGGACCATCGGAATATTTACTGGACATGGTAAGTTCAGATATCATCTAAAGAAAATTAAAATGAGAGATGACGACATATGCAGATACTGTCTAGAGGATCAAGAAACTGCGGAGCATTTATTGTGTGACTGTAACGCACTTATTCACAAAAGGAAACAAATCCTTAAGGAATACTACCTAAACCCACCTGACATTGATGGATATAAGTTATCAAAAATTTATGAGTTTCTAGACAAAATTGGAATAGTGAATGAAAATGAATAGATGAGGTTGTGAGCCTAGTAGCTTACAACCCTTGGGCATTCCTCGATTTATATCGAGGTGACCACAATAGGACTCTTTGAGACCGCGGTGGTGCCCTTGTAAAACCTAACCTAACCTAACTAGTCTATGCATATTATGCGGGTTGGTTTGTGGGACGTTTTTGACTTAGAGTGTATTTGCTTATGGAGTCATTTAATTTAAAGATGCCCAAAAAGTGAAAAGATAAATTTTCATATAAAACTTCTTAAAAGAAAAACCGAAAACAGACTGAATCATTTTTTTACGAGCATCTTTTCAATGTTTTTCTTCACATCTGATAGCTTATTTTACAAAGATATCCCATTTCTTTGCTTATATAGGTTAAAATAATCGTTTATATTAAATACTTATTTGCATAAAGAAATGTTGGTTTTTTCCTTTATTGAATTTTTCTTCCTTTAATCAAAAGCTCATTTAAATTTTACCATTTTTTCAATGAAAAATAAAATTCAGGTAGAAAAAAATTACAAATAACTGGGTTACTTCAAGGAAAAAAAAAACAAAATTAATTCATTCTTTTATTCGTATTTAAATTTGAATTTAATGTAAAAATTAGCAATAAATAATTTTTCAATTTTCTCTTTTTTTTTCTTCTCTTTCTAGGTGAGTATCAATCATTTAATGACATGTTTCATCTTGACATCACAGCTCAAATATTATCCTGAAACCATCGATAAAGTGGTATATTTTATTTTTTTTTGAATTGTACAAGACGTTTGAAATTTGACATTTTATTATTAATAAAGTGATTGAATTATATTATGACATTGAAAAAGTCACTTCATTAAAACTAAATACAAAACAAAAAAAAAATTATACATAAAATATTCAAATTTTAATAACAGAAATATCTGTGACACTGATTGAAATAAACATCTGTTGCAGGGCATAAAGCGTAAATTACTTATAACTTTTATATTATTTGAAAATATTCTTTTTTTTCTCATCATTGATCATATTGTCAATTAAACCAGGCGTCTCCATTATTTGTTACCGAAAATAAATATGAAAATTTCCACCATTTATGATGATAATAAATTGGATGAAAATTGGCCAATGTTGCGTTCTACTGACGATGATAACGGCTCAAATAGCATTTTCGCGTTAATTTATTGAAATTAAAATAAACTGAAAGCTATTAAATGGGAAAAATATGCAAAAGTGTTCTCTCCCTCTTTTAACTGCAAAAATAAAAAAAAAGAGAAGATGATGAAAAAAAATTTGTCTGTATCAAAAAGTTTTTTATTTTTAAAATGTGTATAAACGTATTCAAATATTTATTTTATATTGTATTTAATCTTCATTTCTATTTTTATTATTAGCTTTTTTTTGTATCCATATTTAGTACAGACAAATGGCTACAAATTCGGAAGTACTGAAGCAAACAAAGTGTTACGATTATTTACTAATTATGCAATTTTTTTTTTCTTTACACACCCCAATGAGCATAACTTGTTTGTTTGCATCATATTTTGATTCATATCGTTTAGTGAAAAGTTTTATTTTTCATTTTTTTAAGGATAAGCAAAAAAAATAATGTGGAAAGTGTATAAACAAGAAAAATAATAATAAAAATATTAAAAGAGTAAGGAAATACAAAACTGAAATAATTTTTGCTGTTGTTGCTACTCCTGGTGTTATAATACGAATAATTGTGCTTTATATTTTTTTTTAAATAAAAATTTTTGTTCATTATTTTCAATTAAAATGCACTTTAGAGGACATTTCACTTGGCTGGTCTTCTGGAAGATTCTATACCAAACCTATTCAAAATAAGCTAGCTTTTGACTTGAACATTTTCAGAAAATTCAAACTTTTGTGCGATTTTGTCACTCTTACACTCTCAACATAAAATCAGTGGGACAACAGTGGGAACATGCTTTTTCACTGGCCTCCTACTGGTGCCCCACTGGTTTTGGGTTGGGAGTGTAAGACTACAATCATGACTTCAGAATGATTTATCGAATCAAGGTCTTGAGATTTTTGTATTAAAAACGTAAAATTTTAAAAAATGCTATCTGTCATTGGTATGAGAATTGAACGTAGACCTTGGGATTAAGAGCCTGATAATTTCGCTCCTAAGGGTAAGCTCTGCCACTTGTTCACTCTGTGGCTTTGTCATTCACTCATGTAATCATTTTCGCTCGGAATTCTATCATTTGATGATTATTTCATTGCATCACTGTCATTTTGGCACTCCATAGCTCCATTTAATTGGTTTTCCATTCAAATTCAAGTGATATCAAAAAAAAATCTATTTTCGTTGAAATTTTTTTTAATAAAACTGAGATTGCTTTCTTTTAACATATTTCCATGAATCTTGACACTCTTGGGGTATCACGCCATAAACTGAAAGACGTCAACAAATTTTCTGTTTATAGATTACAAATTAAATTTCATAATAACTACAATATTTTACGGATTTGTTGATTTTATCTTTTCCAATTTACCTTTCCCTTGTAAACGTAAAAAGTAATAATGAAAAACAAAAAAAAAAAATAATTTTATAGGTACATACTTTAATTGAAATAAATATTGAAATAAGCCATACTTAATAATATGAGTGGTTATTTTGAAGAAAAAAAATATAATAAACTTCTTCTGATGAATATAAATATTCAGAAAAGACATGCTTGAAGTATTTTGAGCATACATACAACTGTGAAATTTATACAAAAAGAAAGAAAAAGCAATATAAACTGAAACTAAAATGGAAAGACACAAGATCTTAAAATACAAATATAATATTAAAAAGAAAGCAAAAAAAAATGAAACCGAATAAGAAAAGTTAGTGAAGTAACAGACAAAGTAACAGCAAGACAAAAAAAAAGGAAAAAATAACATTTAACTTAAGATAAAATCAATATTTGTAAATTATGAGACCTGAACTTTCTCTTTCGTTCGTGTTACAGTATTTTTTATGTTATCTATTAAAAATTTGTGTGTTTTTTTTTCTTATATTTTAACATTTTTTGTAAAAAAAAGAAAAATTATATCAGATTTTTTTTCACTTCGATTCAAGTTACAGTGTGTGTGTGTGTGTGTAAGGTAAGAAAATGGACAATAAAGTTTAAATTTGGTCAAAACACCAGATGCCTCCTTTCAAAATTTTATCCATTTGAAATTATTATCATTTTATTTTTGTATGTATTTTGCTTCGTTTTATTTTATTTATGATACAAGAAAAAAAAAGAACAAAAATCTTTAATACTCTGGAATATAAAATGTCATTTATTTGGAAGCTTAGAATGGAATTAATTCACAAAAAATAAAAAGGAACCTTTATGATCGTATCCAAAAAGTATTACAAAATATTTGTAATATATGTCCCACTCATAATTTATTCACAATATTGTATCATGATGATAATAGTAGTAGAATCGAATCAGGATTTCTTGAAAATTATTTTATTTTCTCCCTTTTTTTGATATCAAATTGTAAGAGATTGTTATTTAATTATTGATGAATTCACAAGAATTTGACGTTGATAAATAAAGTTAAAGGATAATTTTTAAGAGGCGAACCAAAAATTTGATGAAAATTAAAAAATTTAAATACTTACTCTGAGTTGAGAGCCGCTCGTTTTAATTTCTACGATTTTAGTGCGATTCAGATTAAAATTCCATGTAAAACTTCTGTAAGCATGTTTTTGATGAGCGTTTTTATTCACAAGCTTATTTTTGTTAAGAACATATAATTAAGAAAAAAATTCTAAGAAAGTTCAGGCACTTGCAAGTGCGCATCATTGAAAATATAAAAAAAAACAACTTCACAAATTTTTTACCTCACTTAAAATCTATAAATACCATATTCAAAACTCAATATCAACAATAATAGAATTTTAATATATTGGGTTACTGATCTTCTAAGAATTTCATCATTATGTTTGCTTTGTTGATTTTAAAGTGGAATGGTGTCGATTGAAATATTTGTTCACAATAAGGTATTAAATTACGCACATCAATACTCTTGTTATCACATAAATAAATATCAATTTTAACAGGGCCATATATGCATAAAATTCATATTTTCGGGCAATTTTGTATTGAAAATAGACAATTTTCTGTTCACTTTACATCTCTGACACTCAATAATAATCAAATTATACTTCTTATAATTCATTCTTCTTCGTTTCTCCTTGAAATTTGTTGAAAATGTGAAAAATAAATTAACGAAAATAATAATCGTTTTCCAATTTGATTGACATTCGAATGTATATGATCCATTTATTTATTATTATCATTATCGTTAAGTGTTTTTTATTACTTTTTTTTTGCAAGAGAATTCTAAAGAAATGTGAATGGGGATGTTACAACATAAAATGTTATAATAATAATAATAATAATAATAAAGTAATGATTGGTCCATAATAAGTCTTTTCATTAAATTCCAATCACCTCTTTTAAAAACATTTCAATGTTGATGTCAATAAAATGAAAAGAAAATAACAGTAAACAAACAAAAGTAAGGTAACAAATAAGAGTAAAGGAAAGGTAAGGACAAGGCCAATGATCCATATCCTGTATTTTTTTTTATAATGTATACACATATAAAATGTTTTCCCTTTTTCTGTATACGAATTTTATTATTTTTCAAGCCTTATTCTCTCGCACTCTCACATAAATATACGAAAAAGGGTTTTATTCCATGTTTCTATGACAACACAAAATTTTTGGTTGTATGAAATAATAAAATGAACTGTATATTTGTTTGAATTGGAACAAGATGCCGTCCTGAACGTGAATTTAATGATAACTCATAAAAAAAAACTCAACTATTTCATTTCACTTCTGAAGTTACAGTAAAAAACCTTACAAATTTTTGAACAAGTAAATGTTTTTTTTTGAATTTTCTTTAAAAATAAGTTTAAATGTTTTTTTACAACAAAATAACATATTTGCATAATTTTATGAGAAGAAACAGCTTTATTTTTCTTCTTCTCTCTTTTTTTAGTCAAAAAAAACGATTTAATTTATATTGAAAATGCAAATTAACTTTATCGATATAAAAAAATATCATTTGATGAAATTGGATTCAATTCACATAAGTTTTCATCAAAAAAAGGTATAAAATTTTGTACAAGAGCTTAAGTGCGATTTTAATTTATTTTCATTTGAAATATGAGAATGAAAATAATTTGAAAGAATTTCGTTTCGATTCGTTTTTTTTTGTGTATTTTTAAATTTGGTCCAAAATCTTCTTGACAATGAAATTAAATTTTTTTCATAAAAATTTTCTAAAGGTTGTATGAGAACGTTGAAGGATATTAAAAAAATGGTTTTTTGAACATTTTGTCATATTTCCATTAAATTTTCATAATTTTGTTCCACAATGTTACCAACAACGTTTCCATACATCATTTTCTTAGATTTTACACTGAAAATTTTGTGATCTCAATCAAATTTTTAGTGCATTTTGTAAAAAAAATGCACTGTACAGACGGTTTGTCCACCATCATTCTGACACTGATCTATCCATAACTCTGGAATGTTCAATCGGAGCGATGTCAGTTTTTTTTAATGAGACAAAGGAACTTTTGAGGATTATTTATAACGCATTAGTTTTTAACGCAATATTTGGCTCATAGTTTAGGCTCCACAGCCTCGAAAGCCTGAAAAACCGTTAAAAATGGTTACATTTTTAAAAAATTCATGATTTTTTTGTTGGATCGAGAAGTTTACTAAAATGAACTTTAACTCATTGGTTCTAAGATTAGGCTCAGAGATTGGGCTCAGGGATTAGTCTTTAGATTCACCAGAGCCTGAAAACGATCAAAAGCTTAAAATGTCCGAATATTCAAATTTTCATCATTTGAAAATGTCCACCAGTAGTAAGAATGCCCCATTTGTTAAAAAAAAATGCCCAATTAATGCTGACAAAAATATTTTATCATTCCTTATAATAATGAATATGAAAATTCATATTCAATTTCTTGCAAACTAAAAGTAACAAAAATAATTTTATTTGGCACATCATTGATAAAACTGAAAGTATATTAAACATTATTAAAACATTATATTTCACTTGATCCATTTAAGAAGTTTATCTTATGAGTTGAATAGTAGTGAAATTTGATACATTTCATTGT
The DNA here is from genome assembly GCA_900002565.1 of Culicoides sonorensis. Classification (NCBI taxonomy): domain Eukaryota; kingdom Metazoa; phylum Arthropoda; class Insecta; order Diptera; family Ceratopogonidae; genus Culicoides; species Culicoides sonorensis. Next base: position 63,311 of record LN483848.1, read on the forward strand.
TGTTTAATTTAAGGATTATTGCTAAGAGCTGAAAACCGATGAAAATGTGTATTCACACAGAAAATTTAATGAAAATAAGAGAGAGAGAAAATAAATTAATTATTTGAAAATTTTGTTGACATAAGCAGTAAAATTACCATAGTCTAAGTAATTTTATTCGATTTGCTGACAAATTCTCATCGCTTTTGATGGTTCTTTGTCTTCGTTTGTCATCAATGTGTGTCATCATGAAACTGAAACTAAAACGAGAGAAAACAGAAAAGCCACCAAAAAATAATTTGCTTCAATTTAGCATTGGGTGTTTCTATACATTGGGTGATATGAAAATAAAATGAAAAAGTAATGATATTAAAAGAAATTATTATTATTATTATGGTGAAAGTAAAAGTAAGAAAAAAAAAACTATTATTATTATTATTCTAAGAAATGGTGAAGAGAGAAGGAGAAACAGAAATTTAACAAAGAAATATAAAATTAGTATGCATAACCAAGACAAATTTTATATCTTTATTTATTTTTATACTTCTTATATTATGATGATGTGTCTCTCATTCCATGAGTCGACTTCTGTTTATGTAGGCACAAAAAAAATGTTTGTATGTTTGTTTTATTTCTTCATCATCGAAAAATAAAACACATACAGCTCATGTTCAAGCAAAAGTACTTTTAACTACAGGAGCAATAATAATAATAAAAATAATGGCAGTAGAAAACCAAGTCCCATGTGTGGAATCACGGGGGGTAATCATAGTCTAGAAAATAATTCACATGGTAACACACTGATATTCGCCTTTTCTTTCCTTTTTTTTCTTGCATGACTTCAATTAAATCTTTTATCCATTTTATTCGTGATATGTGTCGTATTATATTTCTCTCTCGTACCATGAATTAAAAAAGAAACATAATTCTGCTTACGACATGAGCGTAAAAAAACAACATGTGTGAATTCACAACATTCTACAAAAAAAAAACAGGACAAACAAATAAAAAATTTAAGATTATAAAGCAAATAATATGTTATAATGAAGTTTTGGTAACGTTCTAGGAAAAACAAGGAAAAACAGGGAATGAAGGATTTGAATTTAAAAAAAAAAATCCATTTCAAGTGAATTAACGCCAACAAGGCAAATTTGTATTGAAATTAAAATTATTTTAAGCCTTTATCCAATTTTTTTTATATAAAACTCATTTTATGTTTATCTCACCAATTAATTTCTCAAGTGTCGCCTTCTCTTCCTCTTATTTTCTCATTTTTTTATTTACTTGATTATTATTAATGAACTTCTTTGACATTTATACATGACAAGAATAATTGGAAGAATTTAAATACAATTAATATTTTTTTCTTTATATTTTTTTGTTAACTAACTTTAAATGAAAAGAAAATTTACACTTGAGTTACAAAAAAAAGATTATACCGAGAAAGAAAAAGTATGATTCTAAGAAATTGTGACAAAATCAAGCACTCTCACATTATTCATTTCATACAGCATACGCTTTCTCATTTTCGTATTTAGCTGTGTTTTAAATCGAAATGATTAATTACTCTAATTTATCAGAAAAAGGTAACATTAATTAAGTCTATGTGTAAGTGATAGATATAAAATTATAAAAGATTTGATAAGATCTAATTTTCATATGACAAAAGAAATTTTCTTTTCTCACTTTTTTAATTTTGCTCTTTATAATTATTCATTTAAAGGCCACTTGAGAATTCAATTCACCTTATTTTCATTTATTTCATTTAAAGGTTCTCATTAATTTATTATAATTATTTTTATTTTCGTGTGCCTTGAAATTTAACACACGGTAAAAACAAAAGTTGTCGTAAAACTTGCCGTATACAGCAAGTTGTTGCCGTATACGGCAACTGTACGGCAACTCTACGGCAAAGTCTACGGCAAAGTCTACGGCAAGTTTTTGAACTTTGTACTACAGAATTTTCATTTTTTGAAATGTGATACTTTGATAAATATTTGTCATAGAAAAAATTCTAAATATGTTTTGGAAACAACAGAAAAACATCTTTTAGAATCTTATACAACATTTTAATTTTTGTAAAAAAATGTTAGTTTTAGAGCAAAAAATTGTAAATTTTTTATACAAACCATTGGAAATTGATGCAAATCGAACAATATGGTAGAACTCATACTTTTGCTGATTCATACATGTGCCTTCTATTACTCAAATGTTCAACCATATTGTTTTGTTTGCATCAATTCTTATAATTTGTATCAAAAATTTACAATTTTCGCTCTAAAACTCAAATGTTTTTAACGACAAATATTTATCAAAATATCACATTTCAAAAAATGATAATTCTGTAGTACAAAGTTCAAAAACTTGCCGTAGACTTACCGTAGAGTTGCCGTAAAGTTGCCGTACAGTTGCCGTATACGGGCAACAACTTGCTGTATACGGCAAGTTTTACGGCAACTTTTGTTTTTACCGTGCAGTTGAGTAATGAAATGAAATAGGTACTAATCAAAAATCGACCTTTATTAAATACGGTTCGCTTTTTTGCATGTGAATTTTTTTCATTTTATGAATTTTATCATTTTATTTTAAAATAAATTAAAGTTTTCATTTCAACTCAAAAAAAATAAACGTTATCAAACAAACTTATATACAAAAAAAAGGATTTGGTTAACACTCAACCTCATTTTTTTTGTTTAAATCCCTTTTACTAGGAAAAAAAAAGTTTATGATAAAAATAAAAGTTTGACCATCTTTATTCGTTACACAAACTTAATTATAATTTTCACTTCAAACTCAACAAATAATCGCTTGATTGTTGATTACACAGTTATACAAAATACATCACTTGCTAGAACAAAGCTCAAACTATGAAAATTAGAAAATACACTAAAAATAAGCAGACACGTATTTCGGGGTTTGGCTGTTATACCCTATTTAAGCCTTTTAGAGCTAGGAGGCTCATTTTTACGTTTTTAGTCATAACTTTTTTATTTTTAAAGATACAAAAAAGAGGAGATACTCATTTCGATATAGCTTCATATCATCTAAAACTTCTAGAAGAACAAAAAAATTTGTTTGATGGAAAAATTTTGGGAAAAATTGAAAAAAAACTAATGAAAATGCATTATATTTTGCTTGTTCTCAAATAACAAATTTTTTATTAAATTTATTTATTTTTTCATTTGTTTTTGCGATTTTTCCCAAAATTTTTCCATCAAACGAATTTTTTTGTTCTTCTAGAAGTTTTAGATGATATGAAGCTATATCGAAATGAGTATCTCCTCTTTTTTGTATCTTTAAAAATAAAAAAGTTATGACTAAAAACGTAAAAATGAGCCTCCTAGCTCTAAAAGGCTTAAATAGGGTATAACAGCCAAACCCCGAAATACGTGTCTGCTTATTTTTAGTGTATTTTCTAATTTTCATAGTTTGAGCTTTGTTCTAGCAAGTGATGTATTTTGTATATCTGTGTTATTCTATTCATTCACATAAAATATTATTAAAACACCGTTAACGAAAATATTTAACAACTTTTTCTTTCACTTTTTTTTCTCTGATGATGTTCGTTTACTCTTGTAATTTTTTTTCCTCATATAAACACATACATTAATAACAAAAACCAACCACTTATAACAATCAAAATTAGTTACACATGACTAAAGAACGTAGAAAGAGCAACAAAAAAATTATCACAAGAGTATGGAGAAGCCCTAAATATAAATAGCTCATTGAATTAGTAAACTTTTGCCATTTCTAACAAGAAAAAAAAAGTTAAAGTACGAAAAAATGTCTTTTTTGGTTAAAATATAGGGAATATACAGAGAGAAATGGGTTTGGTTCATAAAAATTATGGTATTATTATATTAAGATATATTCTGGAAAATAATGTTAAAAGTTATTGTTATGATGGAGAATGTTTCAGACTTGAACTTAATATAAATGGACAAATGATAATAGTTGTGAGATAAGCTTTAACCTATATTTTTTGTGTGTGTAAAAACCTGGATATGTCAAGACTCGAAGAAGGGGGATTCAAAGTATCTTTCGCCTGGGTTTCATCACATTGTAATGAGAAAGCTGATTTTAAGCGCGTGAAGGTATTGACTCAATTGACTGGATTTTCGAATTTCAAATGGGGCGCCATGTCCATTCAATTTTTCATCAGGTTAGCTTTAAACCGTGGTCCTACAGATTAGAATACAGTAGTGATCATTGTTACCGGAAATCGTCTCATGACAAATGCGAAAAAGTGGTCATCTTGAATCATTAATTGTGAGAAAATCGATCATACCATCTGGGTATGTCCACTTTTTATAAGAGGAAACTAAACACAGGATTTGGCGCAAATGAACATCTGCAAGGGCACTTCAATAAGCGATATTCTCTCTTCTTTTTGGTTTCTAGAACTTTTGCTTTCTACTTTCCACTACGCTTATACCAAATCTTCAATTTCAAAGACACTGTCAAAACCTGCATAAAAAATAATCAGTCTCACTTAAAACTTTAATGGTAATAAACTTTCACTGTCATATAATTTCCATTTAAAATCGTCGTTAATCCCTGAGATTTCATTGTATTAAAAACCTTTAGGCAAAAAATATACCCGTGTTTACCATCCTTACCTTTTTAACACAAATACAAACATTAAACAAAACATACAATCACTCACTCACAAAAATTAAACCAAATTTTAGATATGTTTTGAAGATTAAACAATTATTATCGTCATGTCAATATATGAAAGACATAAATGAATTAGATACGATTCCGTTCACAAAATCAGCTCAATAAGTTAAAGTTGATGTCTAATTCATTTACATTTCAAATAATACATCACACACATACACACACACACACACATGTATTTGCCATGATGATGATGATGAGAGAAATAAATGTATTTATGAGCTTTACAAATACAATAGAAAACTTTTCTGATATAATAATAATATTAAGTTATCTTGAATTATGGGTTGTCATCAAAGTTCATGATTTCATCAGCAATATGATCATCTTCAACTTTTTCATACATGCGTGTGTGTGTACGCATGTTTATGTATTCTAAAATCAAGGAAACAGATTAATTTGAAATGCTTCAGTACCCTTTTTTGATAAATACATACACACACACACACACACACACACATGTATTGCTCTCTCTCGTTCCCTATACGCACTGATGACACTTGATTGTTAATATCTAAAGAAAATATAACTACGATATATGAATATTTGAAATAAAAGATCTTCTTTATGGAAAGTTAAATCACGACAAGAGGGAGGTGTTATTTGACGTTTTGATGCTTTTAACTTATATAAATATGTGTGTGTGTGTGTTTTTGTGTTTGACATGATGCTTGTCATGTGTTCTTATGTTAATTAGGTTAATACTTTATTGCCGTTTATATAATAAAAAGAAAATTGCTTTTGCATGTTCCTTCATATGATTATTATTATTATTTTTTTCGTATTCTGTTATCTTTTTATATTATAAAATTACCGTTAAAGGCAAAGAAAATTAATTGAGGAAAAAGAAAATCCTTATCATTAATTAATCGTTGCAAAGTTTTATTTAACAGAGTTATGACTCTTTTGAAATGAAATATGTTTTTTTTTACTTCTTCAAAAACAGATAATTAACTTCTTTGAATTTCTTTGACGTTTTACATTTTTTTTTTGTTTTATACTATGACAAATTTTCAATTATCCCTTCAATATTTTATTCATCATATCATTAACTAAACAATTTTTTTTCAAAGAAATTAATGTAAATTCTTGAATTTGAACCACTTCTAAACAAGTAAATTGAAAGTCACTGAACTAAATAAAAAAATCTCAAAATTAAATTTAGAACAAAAGCATTCAATTTATTGTACAGCACACGATAAAATAATCATGAAAATCAGAAAAAAGGGATCAAATATCGATATCATTTACACAGACACACACACACACATACAATGAGTCAAAAACAAGGTTAGGACAAACATAATAATAATAATAACAATGATCGGGTATAAAATCGGTGTAGCGTGGATGTAAACTCATTTCAACAAGTCAATTGTGTGTGTACACTGTACGCAATTTTAATGAATAATTTGTTTGATTTATCGATAAAGCAACAATGCAGGGGAGAATTTAATTTTAAGGGACAAAGGTTAAAATTTTGTTCAATCAATTTATATGATGTAAATTTAAATGTTTTGAATAATATGATATTTGATCAATGTTCCATTAAAATGATGATGTTTGCCCGATTGACTCCAGAAAAAATGGATTTTTCATGGATAGCATATGAAATTCACCCAAAATTGACTAATAAACCTTCAAATAACGTTAATTTCATTAAATTTCAACAACCCTTTAATGCAACGTTAACTCAGAATATGCTTCAATCATTTATTCCATGTCTTTGTATATGCCCGCTAACAAATTACCACGCACTTGAAAATTTACACTCTGGAAACTAAAAACTTCACTTACATAATTTATTTAACTTAAATTTAATGCTCCGATAATTTAACAAAAATGCCCAAAATTAAAGTGTTTTAACCTACTTTGAGGTCTTTTAAGTTTTATATCACGATTCCACCAACACTGAAGTACACTTAAATTAAAAAGAAAAAACTGAAATTGAATAAATAAATTACATTAAAATGAACAAAATGTTTTTACGTAAGTGGTTGCAAAATATGAAAAGTAAATTAAAAAAACGAGTGAAAAAAAAGGAAAAGTGATTTTCAGTAAATTGTTCTAAATATATTTTTTTATACATCATGTTAAAAAAGATGAGCCATAAATGTGTATACCTTTGCAAATGTAATGATATCATATAAGTGGAAAGAAAAATATATTTATATACATACAATTTTTTCATTTCTTTATGTGACACACATAAAAAAAGAAAGTTTTTTTTTATTATAACCGCTTTTATGTAACAAAAAATGAGTGTGTGTTCTCTGTAAGATGATATGTATTTAAAGTGTAGTTGGTTTTCCATTTAAACAAACACATTTCCTTTTTGTGTATGTGTATGCGCGCTATCTTTAGTCATTTAAATGTCAAACCTTACCAGGCATCATGCTGAATGAAAATCGGAGTGCCATTTTTTTGTGTGTGCGAAAAGAAAAAAAAATATTTATGTTTATGTAATATGTGTGTATAAAAAGAAAAATAAGAGGAAAAGCACGTGATACAATTTAACCATTATCACGTATGTTACCCCCTTAATGCTATTTTAGATTCAGCCAAAGAATGAGTATGTTCAAGTCAAGATGATGTATTTATGGTTGATGGATAAGAATATCTTTATATACATCATGGGTACAGCAATAGCAAAAAAAAACACGTTATAACGACAAAATAAACTAAGATGAAAGACGAAAATGATACACGATGGTAAAATTGGTACATGAAATGACAATTTTTTTAAGATCTTATTTGTGTATCATGTGTAACAAAAAAAATACAAAGTAATATGGCGGACAACCATCATCAAGTGTAGATTGCTATAAAAAAAAACAAGAAAAGAATGATATATTTTTATATTTTCCAGACATTTTGTTTTATTTCTGTGATAAAATAATAGTATAAAAGTGAAAGACTATTTCAATTTACTTATGAAACGATGATGAATATTTTCAAGGAGGCATGACATTTGAAATGATATCATGAGACAAGATTATCAAGACTAAATTTATTTGATTTTCGAGGAATTTTGCTGAAATGAACTGACTTGAAATTCATCGATAATGAACTGAAACGTTTTCAACTCATCTTAAATATCCATGTAAAAAAATAACGCATTTCCAGGACTTTATCTTGGCATATCCATCTAAAAGCGTAAAAATATTTAAAGTGTTTGATATTTTATTTTATAACATCTGTAAAATAAACTGACAACAAAATACATCGGTTTAAGTCCTAAAATAAAAAAAGAAGAATATTAAAAATGATACCATGTCCCTTTTTTGTCGGCACAATGTTACAAGTACGAAATTTTTCATCATCGTATATTGACATAATCCTTTTTGTAAATTTTACGTATCAACATGAGGATTTTACAGGAAAAAAAATATTGTAACATATGTGTTAGAAAAATCATTTTAAATTTGATTTGAATATGAGCCTTTAAATGATTGGAAAATGTTTTATCTGATAATTATTTTTTAATGTTTTTCATATAAATTGTATTCAATATTTTTTTCATAGACGTGAAATTTCGAATCCAGGCCAAGTTTTTGTAAACACACAATTTTTTACATTGAGTCAGATATCATATTAAGTCAATATCAGTTTTGTTTGAAATAAAATGAAAAAAAAAATATAAAGCGTTTCGTGTTTGTCGCACTGCTGAGTAATTTTTCATTTAATATGAAAGTTTTTCGTTTTTTTTGTTGGTAACATGAGCCCTTGATATGTGTGTTGCTTTCAAGTGTGTAACGCACAAATAATATTAATCAAGAAAAAGGCTCAACAAAGAGGAAACGCGAAAGATGTTTGTTTACACTCTCTCTACACACACACACACAAACTAAACATCAACTTTCCTTTTATACTTGGATGATGTTTCTTTGAAATTTGTCATGAACGTGCTCGTTTATAAATTCTTTTATCATTTTATTCTTATATGCATGGTCGATGCTGGTGCGTGTTTATCATCTCATTTCACATATGATGTATTTTAAAAAAAAAATAATATTAGGCAGTGAAATGAAAATACAAGAATGGATTTTAAAGTTCTCATCTCTCGATTGTCCTGGAATTCCGGTTCCAAGGCGTTCAAAGTCACTTTGGCATCAGTGTGGGCCATTTAAAATCCGTATATCATTGAATAAAGCTCCTTGTTACTTAGAGATACGACACAAAGTAAGAGCTCGAGTCATACAGGACTGAAATAGATGCTATCAAGGTCACTGAGCCAGTTGTCAGTGATCGGTTGGTCCGACTTTGAACATTCAATTTTATAGGACAATTCTAAATGCATATGGTCCATACTTGAAATAACAATAATTTTAGATGAAAATCATAACTCATATAAAATTTCATGCAACAAGTCATCATTCATCATCATTGTTCCTGCCTAAATCAATATAGATTTTATAAGATTGCATGAAATGTGTATGATAAAAATGCGTGCTATTTGTCATCGTCAAACAATCAAATTTCAATTTAGGCTTTTTTCTATTATATTCAAACTCACATCTTATAAACATCTAATAAAATATCTATCACACGCACAAAACATTGATATATTTCTTCATATTAGATGCTTACAAGACACTAAATATAAAATATGTGTGAATATGTATTTTGTACACAGTTTATAGATTTCATTGAGAAGAAAAGAGATATAAACTGTTTTTCCCACTGAAATGTGTCCCATAAGTAAATAAATCTAATGTTGACATTGATCTGTATTGTATATTATATTCATCAGCAGTTATGTCAAACATAGAAAAATTCCTCCATATAACGAAGGAAAAAAAAAGAAAAGCAATGAATGATTTTTCTTTCTTTGTTGAACAACAAGACAAAATGTTGTTTGGTATGTATATCAAAAAACGATATAAATGTTGATCGTTTTACGTATAAATAATATGATAAAAAATAAAATCTAAAATACACACAGATTCGATGAAATGGTGTTAAAATTATATTTGTTCCATAAATCAGTTGAGAGATCCGCCTTTTTTCATTTTATTTTATTTTTTTTATGTGTGATTTTGTTTCAAAAAAAAATAAAATGCCAAGTTACGATACGTTGTCGTAAAAATGACATGTTTTTGAGTTATGGGTGTTTGCACTACGTCAACTATTTTTTGAAAATTATTTATTTATTCAATTTTTTTCTCATCTCCTTTTAGAACAAAAATTTATTCCATTTCACTTCCTTTTAAATGAACAAAAAACATAAAATGAGTCTATTTATTATAATTTCTTTCATTTTCCTATGTATTTTTCCGTTTTTCTGCATTGCATTGTAAAATAATAACCTATTAGACGTAACAGAAGGCAAACATCACTTTAATTACGTTCATCTAATATTTCCGCTTCATCAACGTCTAGAGTGGTCTAATTTATTTATAGATGCTTGCATATTGCAAATTTCTCTTCATATTTTTTTTATATTTTATATTCATTAGGATGCTGACAACATTTCTACTGATTTTAACTACAACATCATTATTTTTTTCATTTCATTTTAAGTAAGTGTATACTCGAGAATTAATTTATATACACATATTTTTTTTTAAGAGAAAGATGAATAGATGCTGATTTTTCTTTCTCTAATTTTCATAAAATAATTATTTAATATTATATTTCACTGAAGATTATAAATTGGTAGCTATATTTTGTGTGTGTGTTCTATGCTTTCAACATTAAATTAGTTAAACATTACATTATTGCTATTCATTTAGGCAAAAGATAGATGGATAAAATCTGCGTTTTATTGATCCAATTTACAGTGCATTTAAATTAAAATGAATGAAAATTCGTTATTTATGATCAAAAATTAAAATTTCATATTCATTTAATTAGTTATCGTTAGGTTTTGAGTATCCAATTAGTTGTGTTATTTTAGTCATTTTTCATATTGAATACATTTGAAATGAGACTCCATTAAAAATAAGGGGTTCTGTGATTAATTTGATATTTATTTACATAAAAATTGTAATTTACCAGGCGTTTCCATTAATATGAGATTAATAAAAGAGAAGAATCAATTACAAAAACATTATGACAGTAACCAGATGCCTCCACTATGTAACTTGAAATACAATTAACAAGGCGTCTCCATCTCATTTTTTACTCATTTTCTTTATCTGGACTTGAAATCAACTGTGAGCATATAAATCGAATGAAGCTTGCAAATTAATCATGAAATCAAATAAAAAAATTCACCATCACCTTGCTTTTTCGGAAAATTTTGATATTGGACGTGTGATTAAATTAAAAAGGACAAAAATTTGTACAAAATTAAAATAAACAAGAATTTAATCATTGAATAGCAAAGTGTGGATAATAAATTGAATTAATCAAATTTACAATATGGATTACTTACGCCTAAATTTATAACATAAAATAATGATTTTAGACTCATTGAATATGCTTTTGTTTGAAAATTTCTACAGAATATCTTCGAAATACAAAATAACTTTTATATACATACACATTTAGTTAAATTTTCATTTTACACCTAAAAATGGTGTCCATCGTTTACGTGAAAATTGTATGTACATAAAATTAATGAATTTAAACAGATAATACAATCGACATTCAAGCACGTTTATGTAATTTATCAATATGAAATTTTATATAAATATATATTTTGTCCCTGTATTATTACAGAAACAGCGCACATCACAAAATAACACGGCATATAATTAATTTATATTTTTTTTTTCAATTCATGTGTACAATGGGAAACGATGAATTTAAATAATAAATAATTTTCATGTATAAATAAAGCTGATAAATTAAATTACGAACGATCTCGAGATTCTATTTTTGAAACACACATACACTAATTTTATTTAGGACCAAAAATGAATCATAAATATGAAATATGGTTGTAGACATGAATTATTGCAGACATTTTTAAGTCTTGTTCAATCTTATGGATCACCTGAATATCAATTCACTTAAATTATGCGTTGCCATTTCCAGCAAGTGAAATGTGTCTGGATAACAAAAAAAATTTCGTGAGTTGTTCATGGTTTTTTTTTTGTTGGTATGTGTCAGGTGTGAAAATAACCATAACGATATGAAACGATATCATGCTAAGAATGAGAGATGGTCATAATTCATTGTTGTTTATAAATGTATCTTGCTTTCATTTTGTTCTTTTTTTATATAAATGAATATTTTGCTGTTTTGTACGAGATATGACACGTCAGAAGATTCACAAAAGAAAAACAGCTTACACGATTTATTTTAAAGGTTATTTTTGTCAAGGGTAACATGAATCTCATTTTGCACATAAATTTTAACTGGATTTTTCTCCGATTTTTTGAAGTAGCCCCGTCCTAACTGCTAATTAAAGCCAGTAGCTAATTAAAGCTTGTGGTAGGTCCAAAAATAAAATTTTTAGAAATTTATGGTCGGCTGTACATTAAGACAAGAATTTAAAAAATTATCAGATCTAAGAAAGAAAAACTTTTATAATATTCCAGAAATTTTTTTCTTAAAAATATTAATTCCCCTCAAATTAGTTTTATCAATTTCTCCAGCTCCATATAAATAGTAATCTAATAAGTTTAAAACTCAAATCAAAAGTTATTCTACCATTTTCATACATATTTAATTTAATCATGTAATGAATTTTCCCTGCAAACTTTTAACATTACAATGCACATATCCATGGCAAATGTTTGTTTAAGATTGACTTGAAATACTTTAAGTAAATAAATTCCATTGAAAATTTCAAATTAATTTTTTAACTCATAAATTTTATGATTTTCTTATTGTTATTATTCGAAATAACTTTTGATTCTAGTCATAACTTAATATAATTGGAATCAAGGATAAATTTAAAGGAAATGCAGGAAATAATGAAGCGTAATACCGGAAATAATTGATGACCATTCAACTTACTGATGAATTATTTGAAAAAGTTTTTTGGATTTTTCACATTTTATTATTTTATAATTGAAATAAGCTGCAGTGCAAATTGAAAATGCTCAGCAAATAGATCCGCAGTGAAAGCCTCACACATCGAGTGTCCAAATTACCGATTTTTTTTAAAAATAGCATAACATGCTCTGAAAATTAAGCTTCGTAAAAACTCTGAGACTGTCAGGCAAAGAATTTCAATATCAGAATCATTTACTTCAACGGGGCAATTTCAATTCACAGTGCACTGAAATGTCCTTGGTTGAAAATCGCTGCTGCAATGTAATCTCACTTCTTTGAAGGTCTATTGCAAAAATTATCATAATTTAATATTTTCTTTGCATTTTATGATCAAAAAGAAAATATTTTTCAAGCAAATAAAAGAATAAGATAAAATTGTCTACAAACAAAAGGAAGCGATTTTCGTTTTTGCTGTCTAGAAATTACAATCAATAATCAGAAGTCTCTGTATATTCATTTTTAGCTCAAGGCCATTTCAAATTCCCGATCATACTTGTTTCAGTGTCAACTTACTCTCAACCCAAAACCAATGAAAACACGATTTCCCCACGCGATTTCGGGTTGAGAGTGCTCATTCAAAGGCATCACCTTACAGTTTAGTTTCTGACTCTGATAAATTTAGTCCCAATCAAATTCTCACACCCCTCAACTCAATACCCATCAACCAGAAACAAAATTCAATTTTTACTCTCCTATAAAATAAATCCATAAAATATATACAGAAGACCTGACTTGACTTGCATACAATTTCTTTTATGTTTCATGAACTGAATAAAATACAATAAAAATGCATTTTTCCAAAGTACGTGCACACAGTGGACAAAGCAGTAAATGTCAAAAACAAAATAATCACGTATCGTCTTTAGTGTTCAATATTGGACAATAGAGGCCATGAATGTTGGTTGAAAATTGAATAGAATATGAAGATTATGTTTGTCTATGTTAGTGTGAGAATAGAAAATTGAGTGCATCCTTTGTTAGACCAAAAAAAAAGGCATAATGATAATAATAATAGTAGTATTTTTGTTTGGTTCATTTATATGACCAACAATATAAAATGTTTTTGGTGTGAATTTGCCTTTTTTATTATTAAATTGAAAGGAGAGAGAGAGAAAAAACTGTCGTCACTTCTTTTGTTGTTCATTTTACATTAATAAAATCAGTATTTACTAAAGCAGAAAAAGGATGAATTTGAACTTTGAATTCATTGTGTTGTAAATTATTATCTTTATTTGAAGAAAAATATTTTTTTTTTATTTTAAAGAGAAAAAAGAATGATATTTAATGTGTGGGGTTTTATTTGAAAAAGAAAAGTAAAAAAGTTAAAAGGAAAATTCAAAATGACTTCCGTTGTAATATTTTAAATTATGTTTTGAAAAAAAAGTTCAAATAGATATTTGCACATTCTGTAAACAAAAATATCCCTCTGTGAACTTTGACGGAATAATTTTTTTTATTTGAAAAGCAAAGATGATCCCCAAGGCATCACTAATTAGCAAGACTTAAAAGCAAGGTACATATAAAAAAAATAAACATCATGTTTAACTGTTGCTCTTTTTCAGCCTGACTTTGTTTTTTGAGTTCACATCGCTTATTTAAAACAGAAAAAAAATGTTTTCTTCAGTTCAGATAAAAATGATAAACATTTTATGAAAGCCAAAGGTATTACGCCTCCAAGGTATTTTGCATGTTTAGTAATAAGGATTTTATACTCGTATTAAGCATTTTTTTAATATGAATTTAAGGACAAAAATGTTTATTTTTCAAAGCAGAGTAATAATTTAATATTACAAAAAAACAGCAAATAACTGATTTTTTTTATTAAAAGCTCCACGACCCTTACCATGAAATGCTTAACGTTGATCATTGTCTTTTTAGCCCTTTTCCGTCGATTTGAAAAAAAAATGAGTATTATGGGTGCTCATTGTGTACAGCCCATCCGTTTGTCTCATTAATAAATAATGGAGATATTTCAAATTGACTGAAATGGCTGACTTTTCAAAAATCGTTAAAAACCGTAGAAACTGCGGAAATTCGGAAATCCACAAAAAACCGTGGAATTTTCTTAAATTGAAAGATTTTATTTAAAAAAAACCCTTTTAGACCATAAAGATGGTCTCTCTTATATCCATTATAGTGCCTTCTCACTCCAATTCATGTCGCCTCTCCAATTTGTTGAAATAAAGCCACTCTAGAAAAAAAAGGGAAATGTAACATTAAAATAAAAAAATGCTGAACAGCAATATACATTTATTTATGAAAAAAGGGTCCTTTTTTTCATACTTTTCTACTAATATTAATATCCTTAAATATAATCATTGGAAAGATAATCCTCCACATTAGAATCCTCTTCCTTTCATGTTTTTTTACAGATCATTCTAATTTTATTGTAATCTAATTTTATACTCATCTGAATCAATTTATTCCTTTTATTTTGAACAGAAATTTTGGAACAAGATAATTTATTCAATGAGAATTTTACAAAAATATGAGACATAAATTTAAATTTTTTTTTGACGAAAATTGGATGGAAACCAGCTGTTGCAATTTTCCTTTTAACATGTGAAGAAAAAAATAAATTGAAAATGAATTAGAATTAGATAAAAAGGATACAAAACACACTTAGGTTAATAAATGTACATATGTGATAAGACCTTAATAAGACATGGAAAAAATTGGGTATCATATTTTTGGAGCACATTCATCATCATATTTAGTTATACCAGTTACAGTATATTGGATAAAAATTTTGTAAATTTCGATAAAAATGTTAATTTTCAACGCAAGAGGAAATTAAAGGGAATAAAATACAAAAGTAACGATGAAACATTAAGTTGAGTTAAAGGGAATGAAATACAAAAGTAACGATGAAACATTAAGTTGAGTGCATTAAAGAGTTGAAGAATGTTTTGTGAGCATTTTCATGACTCAACAC